>ML663570.1:59104-88549 GCA_007570785.1 Antilocapra americana
TCCCCAGCTCTTTGTCTCTCCCTCTACTTTTTTTTCTTTTCTTTCTTTTGTCCTACCTCCTCACGTCGGCAATGGGTCGCCTCTCCAGATGCCCAATGTCCTCTGCCAGCATTCAGTTCCTGTTTTTTGGAGTTTGCTCGGCCTTTAAAAGTTCTTTTGGTATATTTGTTGGGGAGAGAGTGTTCTCCCCGTCCTATTCCTCCGCCATCTTAGTTTCTCCTCCCGGTGTCATGTAACTTTTGAGGGATTGCTGATGTTGTTGTTATTTTACAAATGGAATTAACATATTAAAAGCAACCATTTTACCTTTTATATGTACAGAAATATTTGGAATCAAATTAAGCAAAATTCATATAGGAGGACAGTCTCTTGATCTCAATGAGAAGTTGAGTACTTTGTAGTTGAATGAGGATTGGCATCTTTGGAGCTATCGTCTTAAAATAGCAACTGACCTTGAAGTAGATACTGGTGTTTCTTCAATAAATCTGTCTTCTGGTTTTCTTGTGGTTGGTGAGTTATAGACACTATGTACCTTGACATCAAATCTCATGATTTAAAAAAATTGAATACATTTTGGAGCTCAGTGGTGTTAAGGATTTATTTCAAAACAAAACAAAAATGTATTAGCATACATAAATGAAATAAAACAGACTGACACATACAGTGGACTCCCCAGGTGGTGCTGCTTATAAAGGACCAGCCTGCCAACGTAGGAGACGGAGGAGACCTGGGTTTGATCCTGGGTCAGGAAGATCCCCTAGAGGAGGGCATGGCAACCCACTCCAGTATTCTTGCCTGGAGAATCACATGGAGAGAGGAGCCTGGCGGACTATAGTCCATAGGGTCACAAAGAGTTGGACATGACTGAATTGACTTAGCGTGCATGCACACACAACAAATGACAAAACCTCTGTAGCAAGAGTATCAGACTGTTAAGTCTTTGCATACTTATTTCACATAACCTGACTTTCAGCCTCCTAACCTGTAATTCCCTGTGCTCCTGCTCCGATGCCCTCCATCCTTGTCTCCCTAGCCCTTGTGCTCCCACAAACAGTGGTATAAGCCAGCACAGCAGGAGCACATGTCTCCCCTCCCGCTTGCACTGCCAAATACCTGACGGGATCACCATCCTAGCCACCCCGTCACTGGGCACTTCATGTTGTCAGCAAGTGCGCCGTGTACTGTCCTCGACAGGGAGGTGCCAATTACTGTGTGACTGCAAAGTGCTTGGAGAAGAGAGGTCACAGCCAGTTGCCTTGCAGACTTGACCACAGGCTTCAGTAAGCCCTCTGTTTTTCTGCTCCTGTGACTCAGACATTTCATTTGCAGGCTCTGGCAGAAGCTTAAAGGACACAGTGCAGCTCTGCCAAATCTAGCCCAGCTCATGTGGGTGCACATATTAAAGTAATACCTTATTAAAATACGAAAAATTCAGGACGAGTGCCAAACCATACAGGATGAAACAATATGCTATGACAGCAGGGATAAACTGGACCACAGACCTATTCTGTTTATGAGGATAAAACTATGCATAAGAAAATTCTATATTAAAGTGTAAATGAATTGACTATTTAGCTACTATTATTTTGTCTTAACTAGATGCTCAAATTTGGAGAATCATTTGTGTCTCAAATCCAGATAGAATAATTATTTTTAGTATAGGGCCAAGTAATTTAAATACTTTATGTCTTTCAAATATTTATTTATTCCACTTAAACATCAACTAGTTTCTTTGCAGAAACACTAAAGAAAAGATAAGTAAAGAAAAAATGGCTATCCTCAATATTACTGTTTTGTAGTTGTTTTGTTGTTTTTAAACATTTTGAGGGTAAGCAGAAATTACTTTGCCAACAAAGGTCCATCTAGTCAAGGCTATGGTTTTTCCATTGGTCATGTATGGATGTGAGTGTTGGATGGTGAAGAAAGCTGAGCGCTGAAGTATTGATGCTTTTGAACTGTGGTGTTGGAGAAGACTCTTGAGAGTCCCTTGGACTGCAAGGAGATCCAACCAGTCCACCCTAAAGGAGATCAGTCCCGGGTGTTCATTGGAAGGACTGATGTTGGAACTGAAACTCCAATACTTTGGCCACCTGATGCGAAGAGCTGACTCATTGGAAAAGACCGTGATGCTGGGAAAGATTGAAGGCAGGAGGAGAAGGGGACAACAGAGGATGAGATGGCTGGATGGCATCACTGACTTGATGGACATGGGTTTGGGTGGACTCCGGGAGTTGGTGATGGACAGAGAAGCCTGGCATGCTGCGGTTCATGGGGTTGCAAAGAGGTGGACATGACTGAGCGACTGAACTGAACTGAACTGAACTGAGGGTATCTGATGCCTGGATTGAGAAGGGATGAAATTTCTTTTCAGAAAAAAAATATGGCTCATACACATATATCTCCACAGTAATTACAAGATGTCTTTGATTCCACAGTCTCAGGTTGTAGGTATCTTTGTCTGGGATCTAAGTTTATACACATGTATGAAAACGAAGGGGCTTCCCAGGTGACACTAGTGGTAAGGAACCTGCCTGCCAATGCGGGCGGGAGATGCAAGAGATGTGGTTTCAATCCCTGAGTTGGGACGATCCCCTGGGGGACATGGCAACCCACTTCAGTATTCTTGCCTGGGAAGTTTTATGGACACAGGAGGCTGGCGGGCTACAGTCTGTAGAGTCCCAAAGAATCAGACACGACTGAAATGACTTAGCATGCACACCCATGAAGAGGAAGACCATGGAAGGTAGTATGTGAAAATTCTGTTAGGGTTCTCCAGAGACTCATGGGTGTGTGTGTGTGTGTGTGTGTGTGTGTGTGTGTGTGTGTGTGTGTGAGAGAGAGAGAGAGAGAGAGAGAGAGATTGATTGGTTATAAGAATTGGCTCACTTGATTCACGTATTTCTAGAGGCCGAGAAGGCCCACCATCTGCTGCTCTCTCTGGGCTGGAAACACAGGGAAGCCAGTGGTGTAACTCAGTCTGAGACTGACAGCCTGGGAACCAGGAGAGCTGATGCTGTGAGACTCGAGTTCAAAGGCCAAGGTCTACCAGGAGCTCTGAGGTCTGAGGGCAGGAGAAGAAGGGTGTCCCAGATCAAGGAGAGGGAGAATTTGCCTTTCCTTCTCGTTTTTGTTCCATTTGGCCCTCAGTGGATTAGACGGTGTCCACCCACATTGCTGAGGCTGTATCTCTGTATGCAATCTACTGACCTAAATGCTAACCGTGCTCAGAAACGCCCTGTTAGGCACAACCCAAAGTGATGTTTTACCAGGATCTGGACATCCCTGAGCCCAGTCAAGGTGACATGCCAGAATATTCTTCCTTATTTTGTTTTTATTCAAGGATTGGTCACTGTGAAAAGTAAAACCAGAGTCTTTGAGGTCAGTTTTAGTGAAACAGAGATGGTTATCGTGATCACCTGGTTAGAGTGGTACCTGCCAGTTTTCTCCACTGTTTTCTCCATTTCCATAATCTGTATATAAGAAGCAATTCACTAAGTCCAGCCCACAGCCACAGGGAACATGATCAAGGTGTACGTATGTCCCAGGCAGAGGAGCATCAAAGATTTTGTGGATTTAGGTTAAAAGCGCCTCAGTAATTAGTATTTTGCTGGAGATGCTTGTAGGCCATGTATGCACTCTCTTTCTCCTAAAAGTCCTGCTCCTAATTTTAGCATTCCACCATGGATTTTTGCCTACAGCAGTAATGAGTATCATATCCTAAAGGTGATTTTTGCATATCCTTCATTCCTTCTACATTCATTATTCAGAATTCTTCTGTGAGGAAGGTTGTCTCTTTCCCTGTGTTTGTTTATTTATTCAATCATTTATTAATCAGTATAGACTCATGGGTATTAATTTTATTATTTGGGCTATAGTCCAATAATATCAATATTTACTGCTAAGGTTGTTTCAGCCCTAGTCATTGTGGGCTCTTTGAGATGACTCCTGTTCCTTGTGACATGTCTCCTTTTCTTTTTATTTTTTCTTGTTTTGTTTAAGTACTTCCTTATTTCCTGGCACTATAAGATATCCCAGTATCATTGTGTATACTTCCTGACCCAGTTCAAAATGAGCCATCTCTCCAAAGCTCTGGCTCTTTTTATTGGAAAATGATATTCAGAGACTTCCCTGGTGGTCAGTGGGTAAGACTTCGCCTCCAGTGCCCGGGGCAAAGGTTGGATCCCTAGTCGGGAAGCTAAGATCCCACATGAGGTCGGGCCAAAAAAATCCCAAAACACAAAACAGAAGCACTGTTGTAACAAATTCAATAAAGCCTTAAAAATGGTCCAAATCAAAAAAAGTCTTTTTAAAAAAGAAAATGATATTTACAGATTAATATTTGGGCACCAGATAGGTTTACTGTTGCTGTTGGGGCGTCACTAATTTTAGGCTCATTTGAAGAACAGAGCTAGGAAATCAATGTGTACTAACTCATATCTGCATACACACCTATTTTTATTTGTGTCTTATCTATAAACATGAGTTTATAACCTACATTCTAGCCTTTCCCCTTGCACTTTTGTAACTTCTTCCTGGAATAGTGAGAAACTTGACTCCAACACTGTACACATTATTTACTTGTTTCATCCTAGTATGCATATGAAGTAGTTTCAGAATTTCTCGCCTGTATTCCTGTGAGAAACGAAACTTACCTGGTAGAGTACAGTGTTTGCATGTAGTTCTTTTGGGCTTTAATCTCAGTAGCCAGTCAGAGCACTGTTTTCCGAAGTTATGTAGGTCAGCTCATTTTATCCCCCATCGTCTCCAGTGAGTATACGTGGTGCATTTGTAATGCAGTGCATTAGTTTTCTGTTGCTGTGTTAGCTGTGTAGCTGTGTTTGCAGTCTAGTGGCGGTAAAAGAATACGCATTTGTTAGCTCATGGTTGGATAGGTCAGCAATGCAGGTGGCCCGCATCCGCTCTTTGCTTAAAGTCTCTAAAGGCAGACGTCAAGATGCTGGGCTCTTGTCTGGAAGCTCTGTGAAGAACCCCCATCCAGGCCCATTCCGGTTCTTGGTAGACACCAGTTACTTGCAGCTGTTGAGACTGAAGTCTTCATTTCCTTGCAGGCTTACAGCTAGGGTCACTCTCAGGTCCCAGTACTTACTTTCTGGTCCTTGAATGCAGCTCCCTCAGACTTCAAAGCCAGCAATGATCTATTGCTTCAAAGTCGGCCTGGAACCTCTCGTCTGCCTAGAATCTAACTTCCATTACCAGCTGGAGAAAATTCTTTGCTTTTAAATTGCTCATGTGATTAGATCTGAAAAAAAAAAAATCTTTTTTTTTTTTATTAACTTAAAGTCAGTGGCTTAGTAATTTTAATTACATCTGAAAAATGCCATTTGACATGTAACATAGCACAGTCATGGATGTGACATGGCCCCATATCCCAGCCCCAGGGTTTAGGGTAGGAAGTCCAGGTGCTGCTTTAGAATTCTGCTTACTACCTGCTTGTTACCATCTGCTTCCATTTGTGGATCTCCTACTATCCAGGTTGACTTTTTTTTAAAGTTTGGGAGATGTTGGATACAATTACTTCCCTGATTGTGGTGATGGTACCCTGAGTGTTTGCATCTATTCAGACTCATCAAACTGTATGTTACTTACATGCAGTTCTTGGGATATTAATTATATATTAATAAAGCTGTAAAAAATAAATATTTGCATATGGTTAAGTTCATTCTTGGTGGTGTGGAAATGCATGGGGTTGTGTGTCTATCAACAAAGCAGCCTACAGAACAGTTTCTTCACCCTAAAATCCCTTTGATTAGGTGCTTTGTAGATATCCCACCCCAACCCTCACCAACCAACTGTTGGTAACCACAGACCTAAATCTGTTTACCTTCCACATAGTTTGTGTTTTCTAAAATGTCACATAAATGGTGTCATACAGTTAGTGGCTGTTTGAGTTTGATTTCTTTCACTTAGTAAAGAAAAGTGAAAAAAGTACATTTTAGGTTTATCCATGTGGTGGCTTAAATCAAGAATTTCTTCCTTTTTTGGGGACTTCCTTGGTGGTCCAGTGGTTCAGACTCTGTGCTTCCACTGCAGAGGGTGCAGGTTTGGTTCCTGGTTGGGGAAACAAGATTCCACATGGCCAGCAATGCAGCCAAAATAATAAAAATAAAATAAAAATACAGATTCCCAACTCCACTGCAGGCTTTATTAAAACAGAGAGAAGAATTAAAGGAAGAGTCCCTTCCTTTTTTATAGTTCAGTAGTATCCAGTGTATGGATGTATCAAGCCTATATCTTTAACTGAAGTCTTAAAGTAACATTATAGTGTTTGCTGAAATGACAGAATTCATTTTACAATATTGCCTATAGCAACAGAAGAACTCAGCTTCATCTTGTTATGGAAGTAAACTTTGGTAAATAGCCTTTGTAAGTATACTTTGTAAGTATAATGAGAGTTACATATTCATGCACTTTTGTGTGTGTATGTGTGTCTGTGGTTGACTTCTATGTCAACTTGGCTTCCTATCAAATTGACATCTGTAAAATATACATGAGTCATATTGACCCCTCCAGCTGGACTTAATAGGGAGTATCTCTAGCCTGGAAAATGAGGAAGTTATTTTTTAATCCCAGTTGCATAAAGCCTTCTACAACCAGCCTCATTTATTTCCTAAATGTCTTTCATGATATCCAACATTTTTGATGGTAAAGGCTCATTAAAAGTTCAGAGACATTACTTTGCCAACAAAGGTTCATCTAGTCAAGGCTATGGTATTTTCAGTAGTCATGTATGGCCAGTGAAAAAGGCTGAGTGCCAAAGAATTAATGCTTTTGAACTATGGTGTTGGAGAAGACTCTTGAGAGTCCCTGGGACTGCAAGGAGATGCAACAAGTCCATCCTAAAGGAGATCAGTCCTGGGTGTTCATTGGAAGGACTGATGTTGAAGCTGAAACTCCAATACTTGGGCCACCTCATGTAAAGAGTTGACTCATTGGAAAAGACCTTGACGCTGGGAAGGATTGGGGGCAGGAGAAGAAGGGGAAGACAGAGGATGAGATGCCTGGGTGGCATCACCGACTTGATGGACATGGGTTTGGTAGACTCTGGGAGTTGGTGATGGACAGGGAGGCCTAGTCTGCTGCAACTCATGGGGTCACAAAGAGTCGGACACGACTGAGTGACTGAACTGAATATCTACTTAATGGCTATATAACAGAGAAAGGATGCTTTATCATCTTTATGCAGTGCCTCCAAAGAAATCACTTAGATTAAAAATTTACTAGGAAATCCTCGAAGAGAAATAATTTTAAAAACAAGAAATTAATTAAACCCTTAAATGATATTTTCCTGCAGCTTTATAATTTCACATCCTTTTAATTCTGCTAATTTAAGAAATGGAAAATGTAGAAGATTTCCTGTGAAAAAGATGGAAAAAGAGAGAAAACTTGGACTTATTTGGACTTACTGGAAATGCATAATTTATGTACAATTTATTTAAATAAGAATATTCTTTGCTCCAAACCTATTTATGTAAATGAATGAGTAAAATAATGGATCTTAGACAACTATTTCACTCAAATATATTGCCAAATGATTCTTCCAGATACTGTATATATTTTTAAAATATATATTTATAAATATTAAAAAAATAAAGCAACATAATAGAACATTACCTTAGTGGAACTATCTTATGGGATTTGAATGTAGTGCTTTTCATTGTGATGATTTTAAAACATTTTCTTTCTGTGTTGGTTGAAAAGTATTTAGAAAAATAACATAGAACAGAATGTAAGTATGAATTTTAAAGCAGTATTCATGATTGAGGGCAAAATTATTTTCCAAAAAGAGAAATATTTCCTTCTCTAAGAGATGCATTATTATGATCATACTGTAGATGTTAGACAATAGGCACAAAACACACTTAGGTGAAGTCATTTTGTGATGCATTAAGTTAATAGCAGGGTTGGCATCAGCTTCTTTTGTTCCTAGCTAAGCTCAAGTTTTACAAGAATTTACTCTCTTTTTTTAGGGCAGAAAAGACTAGATAGTCCCCCCACCACACATACAGAAAAACATGTGTATGGAAGTCAGTGTTTCATGGAACTGTAAGTCAAGAGTTGTACCATATAGTTACTCAGACTAACCACTCCCAGTTGAAATGTGGAAATATTCCCCTCTTTTTATAAATATTCCAATAATAACTATAATAACTATAGACTGGACATATTTGGAATTATATACCTTCTCTATTTGCTTTATTTAAGAATGCAAATCTCACTTTAAACCTCACTTTTTTTTTTTGATGGAGGTGGGGGAAGAAGTGAAGAACAGCTAAAATACCACCAACTCAAATCCCTGCAATGGTAAATGGGAACCACAGGGTCCCTTCTCTTTTTCCAGAGGGCTTTTTGGACTCTTTTTGATTGGCGCCCCTAAACAGGAACACCAATGATATTTTGGCTCAGTGGCAAAGAACCCCCCCTGCCAGTGCAGGAGAAACCAAAGACACAGGTTCAACCCATAGGTTGGGAAGATCCTCTGGAGAAGGAACTGACAGCTCACTCCAGTAATCTTGCCTGGGAAATCCCATGGACAGATGGGCCTGGCAGGCTACAGTCTATGGGGTCGCAAAGAGTTGGATACGACTGAGCACACAAAGCAGTTATACTCCAGTTAAGATAAGGGTTTGCTTCTTAGAAGGCTAGATTTCCTCCACCCTGTTTATATGCAGGCACCTTATTTGGGGAGTCATCTCAGAGAAGAAGGGGAACAGTAAGGGGATTTAAAGCAAGGCAGGAGGGTGGACCAGTAAAAAGCCTTTCTTTGAGTTGGCCATCACTTCATGGAGAGCTGTTTAGAACATGCCTCAGACTTTCCATCCAAGACCTGGATTTGGAAACATTTATCTGTCAGCTCCTATCCCACTGGTCAAAAGCTTCCCTGTGCAGCATTAACCAGCCCTATCTCCACATGTGAGGTTGTGGGAATATGAAGAACAAGCTGATGTTTAGATGGTTGAGGACCAGGAGGAAAGGGAGAAATTAAGTAAGGCTGGGTGTGGCCACTGTTTGGCCAGCAGTGGCTGGTGTGAGATGAGCAGAGACGGTGTGAGACAGTGTTTGAGCGCAAATTTTGGGACGGCTCAAACTGGAGCAGACATCAGAATCTCCTGAAGGACTGGCTGCAATAGATGGGTGAATCTTGTCTCCCACCCCGACAGTTTCTGGTTCATTAGGTTTTGCCTGGACAGGGACGTGGTGATGCTAATGAGGCTGGTCAGAGGATCACACTTTGAGAATCACTAGGTTGGGGATCTCCAAAGTCTCCTTGTTTTTTCAGGTTATGATTTTCATAAGTAAAGGAGAAAATTATGTAGGAGAGAAATGTGAAAAAGAACAGATATCAGCTAAGGCAAAATTCACTGAAGCAATAAGGAGATAAAAGTTTCACAAAATGTTCTTTAGATGTGCTCAATGAGCTCCGCAGGGCACCTTACGATAATTAAAACTAGCATCTCTAGCATTTAGGTTCTTTTCATCCATTTTTTTTTCTTTTTCTATTCATCCCTCTTTCTTTTTTAAATTCTCAACTTATTCAATACTTTATTGCTTCAGATACAAAAGCGATAGGCAGTGCTCATATTTTAGATTTTCCATTTTGAGGTCATGTCCTGCATAGGACATGTTTATGTCCTGGTTTGTATATATGGGTTATAATGAAAACACATGGAAATACCAATTTTGAAGCAAAATTAACAGTACTCAACTGCAACATTATCAGGTGGTTTCAAAATCTCCCATTTGAGTATCAAACTGTATCTTCTGAATGAAAAATTTAGGAGTTTAAGTCATTTATGGTGGTATAATGTAAATCACAAGAGGAGAAATTATAGTCCACATCCTTTGCTGGGTGTTGGACCTTAACAGCATGCATAATTCATTGAAAAGCACTATGTAAAGGAATATGGAGTAACCTTCAAAAATAAATCAAGGAAAACCAGTTACTAATCTACACAGTAGTTTACCTGGAGGAAGGTAATGTGAAGGAAAACAGTCCATCATTTCACATGGCTTAATGCCATCCCTGGTGAAAGTTACCCAGGGCTACATATTTACATGTGGAATAGAAAATATTTATGCCCAGATATCTGCCACTTGGAAAGAAATCAGCCAAACAATGATAAATGAATTGAGCAAAGTGAGTATTAAATTAAGCAGATAAATTTCACTTCGATTGTGTGAAGTTCAGCCAGAGGAGAAAGACTTGGAAGAAAAAGCCATAGCTGGGAGCATCCATGTCCATTGTAAAGGGACAACCATGTAATCAGGCATAAGGACCGAAATTGCCCACTGCCCATTCTATCCACAAGCAGCTACAAAGCAGTCTGATTTTCTTGATAGATGGTAAATCTCCAGATGGATGGAAAACAATGCCAAAAAAAAAAAAAAAAAAACCAAAAACACCTCACCTGTCTAGGGAAGACTTTCCTTTAGATATCTTTCTAGTTTCATGTTAATCTCTGATGAAGTTTATAGACTTTGACCATGTTTTCTTTGATACTTATAAAGACTATTTAACCTATACTTGACATAAATTTTGCTTGACTTAATGCAAATATAAAATGGTAACTAATGATAAGTTTTCAAAGCCTGAATTCTCTTACATACAAATGAGTTTCTGTGAAAGTTGGTAATTTGCGGGCAGTTCTTGGAAGATATTAGGTTTGAGGATCAAACCTAAAGTTCACACTGTGTGCCAAGGAAAATACCTCCTTTAAGGTAAAATTATGCATAACACCTTTGGCTTTGATTTGTATGAGAACATCCTCGTGACCTGCTTTTGATTACCTTTGACACCTAAGCAAAAGGAAGGAATGAGTGGAGGAAATCTGTAGCCTCCCTGTCAGAATAATTTTTGGCAATAAGGCAAAAAGTTAATTGGTAGGCACATGTACTCACTCAGTGTGACATTCTGGGTTGCTTCTTACCTGCTTAGGATCCACTTTCAGGGAAGTTAGTAGGGTTGAGGCATGCTCTGTATCCCCTGATCCATTCCTCACTTAAGCTTCTGTATATGTATGTTGTAATAACCTATTTTAGTTCACCACAAAGCAAACTCTAAATGCAGGTGTTCATTTAAGCAGTATCCAGGGAGCATTGATAGGGGTATGAGAAGCGAGGCAGGGAAAAGGAAGAAAGTCAATAAAGTTTGTGTTTACGGAGTGGTTTGCCACCGGGCTGCAGAGGCTGAATCACATCAGTAAACACCGGGGATCTGTCAGATTGCAGAATTACCCAAGCAAGGACAATGAAGATGGATATTTATTGGCCAACTCTGTTCCACCTTAGTCTCCCAGCATTTTCATTTAGTCTTCCATGGAGGGGCTGAGAGAAATAGGACATGTACGTGTGCTGCAGTGCCAAGTGCCATGGGGTCGTGAGCCAGGCACAGACCTTATTTACTAGTTACACATATTTCGTTGTTCTCTTGTTTGTTTCTTTCCTTTGTGGGTTGTCTTGAGCATCAGTGTTGAGGGCAAGTGCGAACCAGGCAATGATGTCCAGTAATAGAATCATAGAAATTGGAGTGTTTGTCCCCAAAGGTAGGATTTGGGGACAAAGGTTGGACTTCTAAGAGTTGTTTCACTCATTGATCCCAAAGCCTGGTTTATCTGCAGCTTATCTAAGTTTCCACGAATTTGCAGCAATTTGAATTCCGTGGAGAAAAGTAGACTGCAGTAAAAGCCTTCATGGATTTTTAAGAGGAGGCTCATTGTAGAAATTAGAGGTGGTGATTTGCAAAGTGATTTGTTCATTTTAATTGCATTGATTCCATTCTTGTCAATGGGTAGACTTCCGGAAAATAAACCTCTTGAAAAGAATTTAAGGGAGAGCAGACAATGATGGTTCCCTGCACTTTATGAGTCAGGCTCTCTCTGGATACCCATCAATTAGAGGTGAAGACAATAAAAGGAAAAATTTGCCCCATCTGGTTCTACATAAAACTCCCCGAGAGCTTTGACAAAAAGTCTTTTCTGCAAAGAGGGGCCAGATCTCTGGAGAGGCATTTGTTTTTCAGGCTCGCTGAAATGCTTTTCCTTTGCAGGGGTGTTATTTCAGTAGAGCCAGATGAGATGCACTTGCTATTTTTATCAGTTTTTAAAGGCTTAAGCAGGGCAAATATGTCTTTCCAAGCTGCCTTCTGTAATAAGCCTGATGTTAAGGCAGCTTTATGTCCCATAAAGGGTAACATTAACCTCATGGAGCTATAGGCGATTTCTGATAATCTTGAGGATGGTTCCATAGTATCTGATGAGTGTAAGGAACACTTGTATTGTTTTCCAGTTTTTAAAAGCTACTGGCATAAAATAAATGATATTTTGACCAAAATAACTTTTTCTCTATTCAACCAAGTTAAGTTTTCAAAATCTCTATTTTTTACAGAGTATAGGAAATTCAAGTATTTGGAGCATTTAGAAAAATTTAATGTATAGCTCTCTCACATTCCTGTATCCGGCCCCTAACATTAATGTTAGAGTTGAATTTTTGTTTCTCCTTCTTCATATGATATCCCTACCTGGGAGACCTTTCAGTTCAGTTCAGTTGCTCAGTCATGTCTGACTCTTTGTGACCCCATGGACTGCATCACTCCAGGCCTCCCTGTCCATCACCAACTCCTGGAGTCCACCCAAACCCATGTCCATTGAGTCGGTGCCTTCCAACCATCTCATCTTCTGTCGTCCCCTTCTCCTCCCACCGTCAATCTTTTCCAGCATCAGGGTCTTCTCCAGTGAGTCAGTTCTTCACATCAGGTGGCCAAAGCATTGGAATTTCAGCTTCAGCATCAGTCCTTCCAAAGTATATTCAGGACTGATTTCCTTTAGGATGGACTGGTTGGATCTCCTTGCAGTCCAAGGGACTCTCAAGAGTCTTCTCCAATACCACAGTTCAAAAGCATCAATTCTTCAGTGCTCAGCTTTCTTTACATTCCAACTCTCACATCCATACATGACTACTGGAAAAACCATAGCTTTGACTAGACAGACCTTTGTTGGCAAAGTAATGTCTCTGCTTTTGAATAAGCTGTCTAGGTTGGTCATAACTTTTTTTCCAAGGAACAAGCGTCTTTTAATTTCATGGCTGCCGTCATCATCTGCAGTGGTTTTCGAGCCCCCAAAATAAAGTCTGTCACTGTTTCCATTGTTTCTCCATCTATTTGCCATGAAGTCATGGGACCAGATGCCATGATCTTAGTTTTCTGAATGTTGAACTTTAAGCCAAGTTTTTCACTCTACTCTTTTACTTTCCTCAAGAGGCTCTTTAGTTCCTCTTCGCTTTCTTCCATAAGGGTGGTGTCGTCCGCATATCTGAGGTTATTGATATTTCTCCTGGCAATCTTGATTCCAGCTTGAGCTTCCTCCAGCCCAGAATTTCTCATGATGTACTCTTCATATAAGTTAAATAAGCAGGGTGACAATATACAGCCTTGACATGCTCCTTTTCCTATTTGGAACCATTCCGTTGTTCCATGTCCAGTTCTAACTGTTACTTCTTGACCTGCATACAGATTTCTCAGGAGGCAAGTAAGGTGGTCTGGTATTCCCATCTCTTGAAGAATTTTCTAGTTTATTGTGATCCACACAGTCAAAGGCTCTGGCATAGTCAATAAAGCAGAAGTAGATGTTTTTCTGGAACTCTTTTGCTTTTTCAATGACACAGTGGATGTTGGCAATTTGATCTCTGGTTCCTCTGCCTTTTCTAAATCCACCTTGGACATCTGGAAGTTCATGGTTCACGTACTGTTGAAGCCTGGCTTGGAGAATTTTGAGCATTACTTTGCTAGCATGTGAGATGAGTGTAACTATGTGATAGTTTGAGCATTCTTTGGCATTGCCTTTCTTTGGGTTTGGAATGAAAACTGACCTTTTCCAGTCCTGTGGCCACTGCTGAGTTTTCCAAATTTGCTGGCATATTGAGTGTGGCACTTTCACACTTTTTCTCTTTTAGGATTTGAAATAGCTCAACTGGAATTTCATCACCTCCACTAGTTCCATCACCATCACTTGTTCATAGTAATGCTTCCTAAGGCCCATGTGATTTCACATTCCAGGATGTCTGGCTCTAGGTGAGTGATTATACCATCATGATTATCTGGGTCTTGAAGATCTTTTTTTTTGTGTAGTTCTTATGTGTATTCTTGCCACCTCTTCTTAATATCTTCTGCTTCTGTTAGTTCCATACCATTTCTGTCCTTTAGACCTTTGCCACCTAAAATAAAGTATATTAAAAATGAAGTTTATGTTGTTTGTCCAAAATCCAAATTTTTACTACCATTATTTTATTTGACTTTGGGACTTTGTATTCTTAGATATGAAATTTTCTTTTTGTCCTTGAATATTGAGTAAAATCTCCAGGTAATGCTGAAAGCTCAGCTTCTCTATACATGCATGTGTGTGTGTTCTTAATCACTCAGTCATGTCTGACTCTTTGTGACCCCATGGACTGTAGCCTGCCAGGCTCTTCTGTCCATGGAATTACCCAAGCAAGAATACTGGAGTGGGTTGCCATTTCCTTTTCCAGGAGATCTTCCCAACCCTACATCTTCTCTGTCTCCTGCATTGTCTGGTGGTTTTTTTTTTTTTTTTTTTAACCACTTCAGTATCAGTATCAGTTCAGTCACTCAATCGTGTCCGACTCTTTGTGACTCCATGAACTGCAGCATGCCAGCCCTCCCTGTCCATCACCAACTCCTGGAGTCCACCCAAACCCATGTCCATCGAGTCAGTGATTCCACCCAGCCATCTCATCCTCTGTCATCCCCTTCTCCTCCTGCCACCAATCCTTCCCAGCATCAGGGTCTTTTCCAATGAGTCAGCTCTTTGCATGAGGTGGCCAAAATATTGGAGTTTCAGCTTCAACATCAGACCATCCAGTGAACATCCAGGACTGATCTCCTTTAGGATGGACTTGTTCGATCTCCGTGCAGTCCAAGGACTCTCAAAAGTTTTCTCCAACACCACAGTTCAAAACTATCAATTCTTCGGTGCTCAGCCTTTTTCACTGTCCAACTCTCACATCCATACATGACCACTGGAAAAACCATATCCTTGACTAGACGAACCTTTACCACTTCACCACCAGGAAAACCACTCTCTGTACAGTAGTGCCAAATCATGTCTTGAAGAAAGAGTTTTAGGTGAAGTAGGAAAAGATAGCATTATTGTTTTACCAGGCAAAGGAAGACAGAGCAGATTAATACCCTCAAAACTAAGTGTCCCCACTTGGGGAAGATAGTGACAAGTTTTACAGTAAAAGAAGGCGTGATCAGCTTGTGGACATTCTTTCATGGGTTGGGGGTCAAAATGAAGTCAGTGTTGCCAGCCTTCAGGTTTAACTGGTCTGGGATCTACATGCTTGTGGGCAGCATACTAGAACTTTTTCCTCCTGGAGGGGATTTCAGCATGTGTAAAATTGCTAAAAAGTATTGTTGTGTGTATCCACTGATGGGGAAATAGGACCTTGCCCCAAGGCTGCCCTTGACTGTTTCTCCTTGGTCTCTCTATTCCTCCCTTCCCTAATTAACAACTGCTTGAATCTGCTTATTGGAACTTAGAGAAAGTCCTGGAGCTGAATGAAGGCTGTTTGCTTTAATCAGAAATGAGGGACAAAGGCCTTGTGCCAGAAGCCCCCGAAGGTCCTGCACAGTATCATTGGCTTTACTCATTGATCCCTTCTTCCAGTTCTTCTATGACTACTGTTTCCCTCTTGTTTCCCAGTCGTACATCTGGCTGATTCCCAGCTAACAGTGACAGCCCTGTTTCTGCCTTTCTTGCTTACTCTGGCTCCTCCCTCCTTTAATCTGTCCTACATGCAGAAGCAACATTTCTCAACAAAATAAGTTTTGATTTTATAAAGCATGTCTTATGGTAATTTTGAAATGCCTTCCAGTAATTTCTTGAAATTAAGGTCCCAGAGTGTAGTCCCTATTAGTTGTTCACAGCTCACTTCACTCATGATCCTAATAGTTTTCTCCCATCCCCTGTGTCACTGTCATCTGTTTATACAACAAATCATGATACGTACTATTGCCTCAGTCTTTGAGCATGTTGGGGATGATATTTGCAAATGGATAGCCCTGTTTGTCAGCTCTGTCACGCACAAAACACGCATGTACACCTACCTTCTCTCCATTTTTCCCTTTCTGAAGGGTACTCAGGATTCGACCCTGGGAGGCACTCAGAACCCCTGGATTATAATGACAGCTCTGTCACTAATTTACAGGCCATTTGGGAAAGCCCTGACCTCCCGTGAGCCTCACTGTCTCTGCCAGTAGAAGGAAGGAGAAGAGAGATTTTCCAAGGTGGATTCCATATTGAACCTTGGACGATTTGCATTGTGGCAGGAAACCTTGCTTTTGATTGACAACACCTAGCTATTACTCTAAGTTATTTGCCCTTTTTCAGACTGTTTAGTGCCCAGCTGTTTATGTGCAGTTAATGTGCGTCTTTGTCTCTCGCTGCCACTGTGAAATTGCAGGCTCCTGGAGTTTGCCTGGTGCCTAGTGGGCTTTCAGGAAATGTGCAAATCATCAGCTCATGTAAGAAGTTTCCCACACAGTTTGGTTGTGTCTCTAATAGAGTTCTCTGTGTTGAGAAATAACATATCAACGATTATGATTTCCAGTAATGCCTGGCTGGAAAAGCGTTCAATATAAACTTACATTTTGAAAATGTGCTATTTCTTTCTAACCTTTGGAACAACAAATGCCAGATTTAAATTTCAATATTACCTTTGCTTTGGAGCTTTTGCCATCTTCTCTTAAGCTTACTCCCTGCAATGAGCTGAATAATAATCTGTTGGGGGCTGAATTCTCCCTCTCCACTTCTCTGCAATATTTTGCTTTTAAAAAGTTCAACCACGAAGCAGTGCCCAATGTGATCATTAAATAAAACTGTAATTAAGGTGGCGTTGACAGGTTCGATAATTAGGAGTCTTGCCGGAAGTGTAAGAGTAAAAGTAACCCTCCCTGGCACTGAGATGCGGCAGCTGTGGGCTCATGCTTATAATATGCCTTGGCAACTTAACATGACTAATTGTCAGAGAACTTCTTCACAGGGGATTGTGTTCATCTTCAAAAGTTTCTGTCTCCGATATTCTGGGAGGTGGGTCATGGAGGATCCCGCTTTGGTTTATGTCGGAGAGTGTTTTGCCTATGTTATCCTCTAGGAGTTTTATAGTTTCTGGTCTTATGATTAGATCTTTGATCCATGTTGAGGTTATCTTTGTGTATGGTGTTAGAAAGTGTTCTAGTTTCATTCTTTTGCAAGTGGCTGTCCAGTTTTCCCAGCACCACTTGTTAAAGAGGTTGTCTTTTCTCCATTGTATATTCATGCCTCCTTTGTCAGAGATAAAGTGTCCATAGATGTGTAGATGTATCTCTGGGCTTTCTATTTTGTTCCATTGATCTATATTTCTGTCTTTGTGCCAGTACCATACTGTCTTAATGACTGTGGATTTGTACTATAGCCTAAAGTCAGGTAGGTTGATTCCTCCAGTTCCATTCTTCTTTCTCAAGATTGCTTTGGCTCTACGAGGATTTTTGTATTTCCATACAAATTGTGATATTATTTGTTCTAATTCTCTGAAAAAGACCTCTGGTAGCTTGATAGGAATTGCATTGAACCTATAGATTGCTTTGGGTAGTATACTCATTTTCACTATATTGATTCTTCCAATCCACGAACACGGCACATTTCTCCATCTGTTTGTGTCCTCTTTGATTTCTTTCATCAGTGTTTTATAGTTTTCTATATACAAGTCTTTTGTTTCTTTAGGTAGAAATACTCCTAAGTATTTAATTCTTTTTGTTTCGATGGTGAATGGAATTGTTTCCTTAATTTCTCTTTCTGTTTTCTCATTGTTAGTGTATAGGAATGCCAGACAAATGGGACCTAATTACAATTAAAAGCTTGTGCACAACAAAGGAAACTATAAGCAAGGTGAAAAGACAGCCTTCAGAATGGGAGAAAATAATAGCCAATGAAGCAATGGACAAACAATTAATCTCAAAAATATATAAGCAACTCCTGCAGCTCCATTCTAGGAAAATAAATGACCCAATCAAAAAGTGGGCCAAAGAACTTAACAGACATTTCTCCAAAGAAGACATACAAATGGCTAACAAACACATGAAAAGATGCTCAACATCACTCATGATCAGAGAAATGTAAATCAAAACCACCATGAGGTATCACTTTACACCAGTCAGAATGTCTGCAATCCAAAAATCTACAAGCAATAAATGCTGGAGAGGATGTGGAGAAAAGGGAACCCTCTCACACTGTTGGTGGGAATGCAAACTAGTACAGCCACTATGGAAAACAGTGTGGAGATTCCTTAAAAAACTGCAAACAGACCTGCCATATGACCCAGCAATCCCACTGCTGGGCATATACACCGAGGAAACCAGAATTGAAGGAGCCACGTGTACCCCAATGTTCATCGCTGCATTGTTTACAATAGCCAGGACATGGAAGCAACCTAGATGCCTATCAACTGACGAATGGATAAGAAAGCTGTGGTACATATACACAATGGAATATTACTCAGCGTTAAAAAAAATTCATTTGAATCAGTTCTACTCAGATGGACGGAACTGGAGCCTATTATCCAGAGTGAAGTAAGCCAGAAGGAAAAACAACAATACAGTATACTAACGCATATATATGGAATTTAGAAAGATGGTAACGAGAACCCAGCATGCGAGATAGCAAAAGGAATACAGATATATAGAACAGCCTCGTGGACTCTGTGGAAGAGGGCAAGGGTGGGATGATATGGGAGAATGGCATTGAAATATGTTAATTATCATATGTGAAACCAATCACCAGGCCAGGGTTGATGCTCGGGGCTGGTGCACTGGGATGTCCCAGCAGGACGGAATTGGGAGGGAGGAGGGAGGGGGGTTCTAGAGGGGGAGCATATGTAAACCCATGGCAGTTTCATGTCAATGTATGGCAAAACCAACACAGTAAATAAAGAAAATTTTTAAAAAAAGTTTCTGTCTCTGTAGTTTCTAGAAGCCATGTATTTTCTCTTTGTCCAAGTGCTGCTATTTCTCCTTTGTTTTGTAACAGCCCCCACATCCAGTTTCATAGTTCTTCTCAGTTGAGTTTGATGAGAACTTGTAGCTGTCTTGATGAGCTGCCAGTTCTTTCTGATTGAGACAGGACCTAGGACCAGGCAGCCCACAGAGTGAGTTCTAGCTGGGGTCCAAGGGGGCATCTTGTCAACTGTTTCTTTCTCAGCAGAGTATTCTGAGTATCACAATTTTTAAGTGTATTGTCCAAAGTAACTGAATCACAAGGTTTAAGATTACTTCAGAATCTAGCCATATGTCAGAGTCAGCTGAAAAGAGCTTTTCTCCTGTTACATTGAACCTGTTGAGGGACTGTACTCTTCAGCTTTGGCCATCCTTCTCATTTCCATATGCATTGTCCTTACTCTGTCTTCAAGACCCGGGTGTAATGTCAACAGCCTGTAAAAGGCCCAGAAGGCCAAGCAGAAAGTGGTGGCCCTCTTGATCTTTCTCCATTGACTTCTTTCTCACCCTCTCAATCCTTAATCCTTTGATCTCTCTTTTTTTAAATTTTTTAAATTATGAAAATATGGTAACACATTTACAGGAGACTTGGAAAATACAGAACAAGGTTATATATAGTTCCACTATATAGTACAGTTATTTTTTAAGTAGATAAATTAAGATTTTTAGTTGAAGTTTCAGTATCAAACTCTCAAAAATTAATATAGCAAATACACAGAGAAGTAGAAGGATATAGTAGACCTGAAAAGCACTATGAACCAATTCAATATAATTAAGATTTATACAATTTTCACACATTATGATACAAACTCTATTCAAGTTCCCATAGACTATAACCTAGGAGACTCTGTAACATATCCAGGGACATAAGAACAGGTGCAAAAATTTCATTTCTACAGGTATTAAAATCATACAGAATCTGTTCTCTTGTTACTGGAATTATATTAGAGAGCAATAGCAAAAGATATTTGAAAATAACCCACATATTTTCAAGTGCAATGTGACATTTACCAAGAGAGATCTTTGACTTAGCCATTGAAAGCTTCACTAAAGTTAGAAGACTGAAAAAACACACAGGGTGTTTGCAGGGAAGACACCCTTGATCTCTTGTGAGTAATCATCTTTTTGGTTCTTACTGCTAAGGCCATGGATTGACTGGTCTAAACATGTCCCTCTCTCGACCGGGCCTCTTGACCTCAGTCTTTCTAGCCCATTCTCTAGGCTGATGTGAAGTCAGTCATTCTGACACAGCCATTTGAAATCACATCCCCCGCCACAGTGCACTTTGGCTTCACTTTACTTGGAGGACAGTGTCTGATTCCACATCAGGACGTCCCAGCTCTCCATGATCAAGCCACCCACCTGCCTTTCCAGCCTGAGCTCTCACCATTCCACATCCTTTACCTTGGGTTTGCAGTAATATTAACTATTTACAGTTCAGAGTTGGTGCTTGAACCGTTCTGACCATGGGGCCTTAAAGTATGTGTCCTGAGATACCTCACTTTTCCTCACCTGGGTCCCCACTCAGCATTATTGTAGCCAGATCTCTCTTTACAGTAACTGGCCAGCAGTCCAGATACACAGCAAAGCATAGATACAAGTTATTGGTTGGACTTGCTGAAAGTATGGAGGAAAAGTCTTAATTAAAGTAGGAATCTGGAGAAAGAAACATACAACTAATATCATTGTATGCGGCTTCCCTGGTGGCTTTAGGTAGTAAAAAATCCACCTGCAATGTGGGAGACCTGGGATGGGAAGATCCCCTAGAGAAGGGCATGACTACCCACTCCAGTATTCTGGCCTGGAGAATTCCATGGACAGAGGAGCCTGGTGGGCTACAGTCGATGGGATCACTGAGAGTGGGACACAACTGAGCAGCTTTCACTTTTACATTCAATATCATTGTATAAAAGAGAATAGGCTAAGCGTCTGGTGGCAGAAAGTTAATGCTACAGTTTCCATGTAAGGCAACTCTTCGGGAATTTAGGGCAAGAGAGAAACAACAAGGGTTGGAATTACCATGCACTGCACTCTTATGAAGTGGTGGGTCAGAACAAAGATGAAAAATGGCCTCTCGGGTAAGGGAAACAGCATTAACCAAGGCTTAGAGGAAGAAGAGCATAACATGTGGTAGGGACAGAAAGGTTATACACACATACATACATGTATAGTTTTGTATTAGTCATGATAGAGTAGATAGTGCAGCGGCAGGAAACAGATATACATCTTGGAGGCATCGTATAACCAAAGCTTCCTTATCATGTCATTTAGGAAGCCGGATCCTGTCCCCCATGGAGTAGCATTACCTCTGGGCCAGGCAGTTGGAGGGACATTTCAGCACAAACAGGGCATGGGTAGTGTATACGTGCAGAACCTCCAGCCACGTCAGGGGGCTGGCCAAGAAAGTAACAGCCTGGTCCAGGAAGTCACAAGCATCGTGACGAAGAAGACACTGCGCCATTTTTGTAGTCTTGTGTAATAACTCAAATTTAGCTATTTCTGTTGATGATCTTGTATGTTAATAACACAATCACTTCCTTAGATTTGTCCCTTGGAGTCAATTTATTTTTCTTATTCTTCCTCCCCCACTATGTTCAGTCAACTGTTGGTGTTAAATAGAATCATTCTTCACATATCTCACCTGTCTGTACTCCTCAGTGCATTCTTAGCTATTTATTCCAAGCAACTTTGTTCCTTTTAGTGAGAAATAGTATTTAGATTTAAAAATCCAGGTGCCAAGGGCTCACTGCTTCTGCTTTGTAACTGTTTCCAGGCCTTGTCAGTAGACATATGTAGGGATATATTTTTGTTTTTGTTTATGTTTTTCAGAAGAAAAAAATGCATTTTTATGCTCATACTGATTGTTTCTAATTCAAATTTAGAATTATAAAGTTTTAATTCTTAGATTTAATATTTATATATCTTTTACAGTGAGATTTTAATTAAAATAATTCCTCATCTCTTTTATTCTACTGTGTGTGCATACAGGTAATAGTTTCAGATTAACAATAGCAATATTATTGCAAGCAATATTACTCAACACAATTTATGATTTCTTAACTTTGCTTTTTATCCTGAGAACATCTCCCACTAGTCAAATTGCTGTGTTTCAAATTCACTTGAAGTAAATACTTTCTGGGTTGCTAAGCAGTCACTGCGATAAGTTAGCTTATGTGTTTCACTTTGCTTTTGACTTTTAGGGATTAAGTTACTTGGAAAGAGTTTGATCCTCTCAGGTTTGCTTTTAATCTTTATAGGTGGGACCAAGCAGCATTTAGTATAGTACTGATTTTGACCTACTACTGAGGTCAAATCCTCAAATTAAACTTTGACAGAATTGAATTATTGATACCCATTTGTTCTCTACAGTGTTGCACCATTTTTTCTTCCTATCAACAGTGTATAAGAGAGTCTGTTTATTTAGATATTGTCAAATGAGTAAGTGGTCAACCTCTTTGCAGTGTAATACAGGGATGAAAATGTTGGTTTGCAAACTAGCCCTCATTCACAGAGGACAAGGGGAGACCAAAGAAAGAGGCAGACCACTCCAGATTGGTAGGTGGAAGGTTTTAATATGCAAAAGGACTTATTTATAAGGCTTGTCTTGGATGGCCACAAGGCAAATAGATCACCACATCCACCTGTCAGAATATCAAAAGTTTATATGGAGGCCTTAACTGAGTTGTCACCTATATCATCCAATGTTCTCAACAATCCTTTACCCTTGCAAGCCTCATCCTTGAGACAGTTCCTGAAGCCTGAGCAGGGCCCTGTGGGGCCTCTTACTGTGTCACCTGCGTCTTGTTTATAGAAAAGCGCAGGAGAGGTCAGGATGAACTGAGGAAGTAACATTGCCATATGTACAGTGCCATGTGTAAACTAGACAGCTAGTGGGGAGCTGCTGTATAGCACAGGGGACTTAGCTCAGTGCTCCGAGATGACCTAGAGGCTCAGGAAGGAGGGCATATGTGCATACATATAGCTGATTTCAGGATTCCCAGGTGGTGCTAGTGGTAAAAAACCTTCCTGCCAATGGAAGAGATGTGAGGTGTGGGTTCAATCCCTAGGTTGGGAAGATCCCTTGGAGGAGGGCACAGCAACCCACTCCAGTGTTCTCCCTGGAGAATCCCATGGACCGAGGAGCCTGGTGGGCTACAGTCCATAGGGTCACAAAGAGTCGGACACAACTGAGCAACTTGGAGTGCAGCATAGCTGACTCACATTGTTGTACAGCAGAAACTAACACAGCGTTGTAAAGTAACTTTACTCCAGTTTACAAAAAAAAAAATAAAAAGCTTTAGCCTCCTAAGTCTTCCCTAAGTTCCAAAGGAGAAGTGAGAAAAGACAGAAACAAAGGAAAATAATCAAGCAAGACAAAATAATCATAGCTTAGCCATATAACAATGAAAAGAACTCCTTAGCTCCTCCTCAGGGTTATAGACAATGTACTTGAGTCGGTCTAGAGAAACTTACATGTCCCCCATGCTCTGTATCAGATGGAGAATGTTGACTGCATGCTGAGCATCAGCACGTAAACCCCAGAACGATCAGAACCAGATAATAGATGACTGTGATTCCTGAAATATCACCCTGTCACCACACTACCTCCCAACTGCAAGAATCTTCATGAGCTAATCAGGCAGCCTACAAGTCTGACCTCTAATGCTGCCTTTAAAAATCCATCCCTGAAGGCCATGGGGGAGTTCTGGTCTTTCGAGCACTAGCTGCTAGTTCTCCTAGCTTGATTCCCACGGATAAACACTACTTTCCTTCACCACAACCTGGTGTCAGTAGATTGGCTTTGCTGTGCATCGAGCTTTTTTTTGCCCAGGTCCCGCTTGTAGGTTCACTGGTGATCTCATGCTCCCAAGGTCCTCTTCCAACAAAATGATATTTCTGAATTTAAAATTTTTCTCTTGTTATGGCTGAAGTTGAGCATCTTTTTATTTAAGATGAGAGCCGTTTGCATGTAGGTGAACTTGCTGTGAGATCCTGGGCATGGCTCTGCCCATTCTTCTCCTAGTATGGTCTCTGTCTTTAAATGGTGGGAGACTCTTGGCCTGATACTATATTTGCAAATATTGTACTCATTTTTCATTTGTCTTTTCATATGCCCTGATATTTTAAAATTACACACACACACACACACACACACACATATATATATATATATATTTTTTTAACATGGTCCAATTGATCTTTTCTCAAGTTGTTTCTAGGTTTTGAGTCATATTTAAGAAAAGCTTTTCCTAGTCCTAGGTTATAGAAGAACTCGTCCATGCTTTCTCCTAATATTTGCTCAACTGCTAAGCAATTATTCCAACACTGTTTTTTAAAAATAATCCATCCTTTCTTCACTGTTTTGACATAAAGCCTTTATCATTTATTAAACTTCTGTATTGGTTGTCAACTTTTCCAATATCCCTTTTTTTATTTTGCAGTATCAAAATGGAACTAAAAACTTCTAAAGGCAGAGTTAAAAATGTTTTAATAAACAGTAAGCATTAATCTAGTGAAATTAACCTA
Organism: Antilocapra americana; assembly: GCA_007570785.1. Taxonomy (NCBI): domain Eukaryota; kingdom Metazoa; phylum Chordata; class Mammalia; order Artiodactyla; family Antilocapridae; genus Antilocapra; species Antilocapra americana. The sequence continues at coordinate 83,691 of ML663570.1, forward strand.
AATCTAGAATTGATCATATTGACAAATTCTGATTATTTGCTTCAGGTAATATGATGAAAAATTCAGGAAAATTAAAGTGATAATCCAGTGAGTAAATAGTGGTCAAATCCTGTATCGTGAAATGATATTTATCACTGCCATGATTATGAAAGAGTATGGTACAATATTACTGAATATGGCTTTATGGAAATTTAATATTTTAAGTAGCACAGATAAGTTAGTGTATTATATATATGTATCTTCAGCCTGAAATAAACTTGTAAAGGTTCTGATGTATAAAAATGTGCTTTTCAGAAATTTCCCTTGCTACTGAGAGTCTTTCATTTTTTAGGGAAAGCTCATTATTAGATCCCCTCTGCTAATCTTTGCTGGAGAACTTTAAGCCATAGACTCGTGTTAGATGTCAAATTTGGCAGGAGCATTCTCAGATCTCCTGCTCCTCTGCCATCAGCCGCCCCTAGGGTTATAAATCTGCTTCCTTGTGATTGCAGCTTTAGTTTTCCTCTGACTCTCCTTAGGTAATAAACTCACTAGTTAGGAGTTCTGTATTTGCATATTAAAACCCAAAATGAGATAACATTTTTGCATGTCAACTTGCATTTTTTAAAAAGAGCTCTTTTGGGGTTGAATTGTATGTGTTTAAATCTGAGGAAATAGACATTCTTAATATGATATTGGGAGCAAAAATGTTTCGAATCTTCCTCAAGGAAAATTTGCTTGTTTGTGGACTGACTCACTTCCCGCTGCTACCGTCTGTCTGAACTCAGTCATCCTTCTGGTTTCAGCTCAAGGGTCATCTCCCTCAGGAAGCTTTCTCTGATGACTATCACTCACTCTGTGTCCAGTGCATTTTTTTTGTCCCCATCAGCACAGAGGCGTTGCCTTCCTGACACGGAGGTTTGGCTGTGCATTCCTTGAAGACAGGGATGATGTTTTAATGGCTTGAATGGCTTTGCGTTTTGTGCTCCATTCACAGTGCCTGGCACAGAGGAGACAGAATACTTGTTTTTTAATTGCTTTTTTTGGGGTTTGTGATGGTGTTCAAAAAGTGTCATTGGTACGTAGTCATGGCATCATCGTGGTAAGTCATTTCACACCTGCCGCATTGTTGTTGTTCAGTCACTCAGTCATGTCCAACTCTTTGTGACCCCATGGACTGCAGCATGCCCAGCTCCCTGGCCTCCACCATCTCCTGGAGCTTGCTCAAACTCATGTCCCTTGAGACGGGGATGCCATCCAACCATCTCATCCTCTGCCATCCCCTTCTCCCTTGACCTTCAACCTCTCTTAGCATCAGAGAGGTTTCTTTTCTATGTTTTTGTTGGACTCATTTCTCTGGAGTCAGAGCATTTAGGGTGTTATCATGGCATCCAGTCCCATCACTTCATGGAAAATAGATGGGGAAACAGTGGCTATTTTCGGGGGCTTCAAAATCCCTGCAGATGGTGATTGCAGCCATGAAATTAAAAGACACTCCTTGGAAGGAAAGTTATGACCAACCTAGACAGCATATTAAAAACCAGAGACATTGCTTTGTCAACAAAGGTCTGTCTAGTCAAGGCTGTGGTTTTTCCAATAGTCATGTATGGATGTGAGAGTTGGAATGTAAAGAAAGCTGAGCACTGAAGAACTGATGCTTTTGAACTGTGGTGTTGGAGAAGACTCTTGAGAGTCCCTTGGACTGCAAGGAGATCCAACCAGTCCATCCTAAAGGAGATCAGTCTGGAGTATTCATTGGAAGGACTGATGCTGAAGCTGAAGCTCCAGTATTTTGGCCACCTGATGTGAAGGGCTGACTCACTGGAGAAGACTCTGATGCTGGGAAAGATTGGGGGTGGGAGGAGAAGGGGAAGACAGAGGAGGAGATGGCTGGATGGTATCACCGACTCAATGGACATGGGTTTGGGTGGACTCCAGGAGTTGGTGATGGACAGGGAGGCCTGGAGTGCTGTGGTTCATGGGGTTGCGAAGAGTCAGACAGGACTGAGAGACTGAACTGAACTGAACACCACTGCGATGAAGAAAATGCTAGTTGATGCTGGTGATATATTTGATGTGTAATAAACTGGAGTGATACTGTGGTCAGAATATGCTGTGGGTGAGATCTGTTATCCAAGTAGAACAATTAATGTACTATGAATATTTCAGAATAGTCACGGACAACACCAATTGCACAGTGAATAATTACACAGTGAGGACATAATGAATCTTTGCATGATTGAAAGCCTGACAGAACATTGAAGGGCAAAGCTGGAAGTGCCCAGCAGCAAAGGCATAAGTTTTAAAAGGTAGTAAACTGATTTAAAACATTCCTAACCTGAAATAAGGAAAGAAACAAATTATCATTGTATTAATAATGTAAGATACTGAGGCTTAGGAAAGACCTCTTTGGCAGCTGTGACTGCCTTTTCAAAATATACCAAAGTTGTTAAAAGTTGCTTGTCACTGTTAGACTGTAGAGGTAATATCCGGGTTTATATAAAAGGAAGTTGAGAAGGTCTGGCCTGAGCATGGTGGAGAGCCGTCACAGGAAGCTCAAGAGATGATACAGGAGAAAGCCTTTGGTGTTGCCCGTGGAATTTTTGGCCCAGGGACACAGTCATGTTTGTTACCCACAGGCCTTTCATTGTATGACTGTCAGTAACAAAGCCAGTTATCGTCCATTTGTTTTCTTTGTTCATTGTTTAAATGCGGAACATATTGAAAAATGCAAAGGAACAAAATTGTGATTTCTTTCCTGCTTCTAGTTCCAACCCCCAGAAGAAATGACTGTTAGGAATCTGCTGTGTGCAGTTTCCAGGTTATGTAATCTGTGTGTTTGTGTGTCTGTGCGTGTGTGTGTTTATGAAAGTGAAATCATTGGGTACTGCTTCCTGTTGGACACCTATTTAAGATGCTACTTATCACACTTGGACCACGTGCCATGGGGTTCTTTTCCTTTGTTGTTTGACCTGTCACCATACTTCATGTTCTGTTCTTGGGATTGTTGACTCCAAGAAGGAATATAAAGAGAACAGGTTAGGATCTTTAGTGTCAGGGAGCAGGGGATTCAACGAAAGTTCAGAGCAGAAAAGTTTACAGTTCTCCAAAATGTATTTCTTGACAGTACATATGAAGTACTGCAGATTTAACTCATTTGCTACATATAGTTTTAGATCTGAGGGTGAGATTTTTTTTTTAAAGAAGTCAATCAGAGCATTCAAATTGGATTAAAACAGAAACAATAAAACTGAGTATAGCATTCCTATTAAAGTCAGTCTTTTATAAAAGATTTCCTACATATGTGAAATCAGTGCCTTATGATTTGATATTTTTTAAAAAGATGGAGCAGCAAAGTTACCATTCATGACCCCCTTCCTTGCTGGGCAAATGGTGCAAGCTTTTCCCTTGTGGAATCCATTTATTTCCAAGTGTTTTCCTATCAAATATTTAAGTAACAAGAACAGCTGGTCACAACTCCAGAGAGACATTAGGAAGAAAGCAGTAACCTCTGAAAATGAATTGAGTTGATAAGTAGAACTAGTTAGAACGTAAGTTTCGTTTTATATTAGGGAGAACATTTGTGTTTGGTAGGCACTTTAATTTTTAGATTTCTCTGTTATATCACAGTTTAAAAATACAGATGCAAGGGCAACCCTAGATCTTATTTTGCAAAATATATGGACATTCTTATTCAGAATGTGAGGAAGGACAGTGGCATCTAAAACAATCTTCATTTTTTCCAGAATGCCAAAGCATTTCATACTAAGTTTAAAATTTCCAATTCTGTTCCATGAACATTGCTGCCACATTTTGCACATAGACAACTGAAATGTTGGTTATTCACCTTATTATTAGTTTTTATAATATGTATTTATTTGTTTGGTTGTGTTGCGTCTTAGTAACAGAACCACCATTGCCATATGTGGGATATGGTTCCCAGACCAGGGATTGAACCTGGGCCCCCTGCATTGGGAGTGTGGGGTCCTAGCTACTGCACCACCAGGGAAGTCCTGGTTATTCATCTTAAGATGAGTAAAATACAAAATACTTCTGGGCCAGTGTGAAGTATACTTGTGTGTGTGTGTGTGTGTGTGTGTGTGTGTACTGGAGGAGGGTATGGCAACCCACTCCAGTATTCTTGCCTGGAAAGCCCATGGACAGAGGAGCCTGGCAGGCTACAATCCATGAGGTTTTATTCCTTTGATTTCTTTATCTGCTCTGATTGCTGTGGCCAAAACTTCCAAAACTATGTTGAATAGTAGTGGTGAGAGTGGGCACCCTTGTCTTGTCCCTGATTTCAGGGGGAATGCTTCCAGTTTTTCACCATTGAGGATAATGTTTGCTGTGGGTTTGTCATATATAGCTTTTATTATGTTGAGGTATGTTCCTTCTATTCCTGCTTTTTGGAGGGTTTTTATCATAAATGGATGTTGAATTTTGTCAAAGGCTTTCTCTGCATCTATTGAGATAATCATGTGATTTTTATTTTTCATTTTGTTAATGTGGTGTATTACATTGATCGATTTACGAATATTGAAGAATCCTTGCATCCCTGGGATAGATCACATCCTGGGCCATAAATCTAACCTTGATAAATTCAAAAATATTGAAATCATCCCAAGCATCTTTTCTGACCACAATGCAGTAAGATTAGATATCAACTACAGGAGAAAACCTCTCAAAACTTCCAACATATGGAGGCTCAACAACACACTGCTGAATAACCAACAAATCACAGAAGAAATTAAAAATGAAATTCAGTTATGCATGGAAACGAATGAAAATGAAAACACAACAGCTCAAAACCTATGGGACACTGTGAAAGCAATGCTAAGGGGAAAGTTCATAGCAATACAAGCTCACCTCAGGAAACAAGA
>ML663570.1:88559-103229 GCA_007570785.1 Antilocapra americana
GGAGAGATCACAACAGAAAACACAGAAATACAAAGGATCATAAGAGACTATTATCAGCAACTATATGCAAATAAACTGGACAATTTGGATGAAATGGACAAATTCCTAGAAAAGTACAACTTTCCAAGACTAAACCAGGAAGAGATAGATAATATTAATAGACCCATCACAAGCACGGAAATTGAAACCGTAATCAGAAATCTTCCAAAAAACAAAAGCCCAGGACCAGATGGCTTCACAGCTGAATTCTACCAAAAATTTAGAGAAGAGCTAACACCTATTCTACTCAAACTCTTCCAGAAAATTGCAGACGAAGGTAAACTTCCAAACTCATTCTATGAGGCCTCCATCACCCTAATTCCAAAACCCGGCAAAGATGCCACAAAAAAAGAAAACTACAGGCCAATATCACTGATGAACTTAGATGCAAAATCCTCAACAAAATTCTAGCAAATAGAATCCAACAACACATCAAAAAGATCATACATCACGATCAAGTACAATCCATGAGGTTTTAAAGAGTCAGACATGACTGAGCATGCGTGTGTGTGTGTAAACTCAAATTTCATGTATGCAAAGATTAAACATTGGGATACTGTCATTATTCTAAGTAAAACTTTTTAATGTGTTTAAATAAAGTATATAGAAGTATAAGTCACAATACTGAATGTTTAACTTTAAAGATTGCAGCTGTATGCTTTCACTCAGTTGTGTTTGAGTGATACTGTCACTCAGTTTTTGGTTAAGTTGTATATTCTGACTTACTTTGCTTCAGGTAGTGAGATCACAGGAAAGGTGATCTAGACCCATTAGTTGTAATGAAATAGCATCCCTATCTTAGAATTGCAGTCCACTCTAGTGTAATACTTCCATTAGACACACCAAGAGGGCTTGGGCAGGCTGCCCTCTCAGAGTGGTGCTTATCACAGGAGAACGACCAGGTGTGAAGTCTCACAGGTGAGCCTTATGGAAACTCTTTGGAAAAGAGAGGAGCCGGGGACTAGGAGGGAGACGGATGTCTTCACATACTAGAAGAGCACTCAGCTGGAAGGGAATAGTTTTAACTCAGGTGGACATAAAAGACCAAACAAAGAACAATGATTAAAAATTACAGAGGTGCAAGTTCATACCCACACAGGGAAGCATTTCCTAAGAAATCATTATAATTGTCCAAAAATGAAAGTGATCTCTTTGCAGAAAGGCTGAAGCTTTTCTTCCATATCTCATGCTTCAGCCATAAGGAGAGCCAATGGTGATTGAAGGGGCCCCAGGGTTTAGTTGTCTGACCACTGGTGAGTCGTTATAAGCAAGGGAGATGGCTTCCCATGGACAGAAGAATGGAGAAACTCAAAGACTGATTTTTTTTCTTTTTGGAAATATTTTGTTGTATCATAGTGTTCTTACATGTCAGAAGGTATGGGAATTCACATGAGCTTAGAAAAAAAGAGAGAGAGAAAAGAAAAGGCATGCTGACGTCCCACGGTGCATCAAACCAAAATTGATGTTGATAATCAATATCAAAATATCTTAGGGTATTATTCACAGAAGTATGGGAATGAAAGTTAACCCAAGAAGCTTAATGAAAAATGCAGAACTGAGAGAACTGACCAAAGAAATAACAGAAAATGGACCTCTAGGATATTTTAAAACATAACTCGAGCAACATTTGGCTTACTTCTAGAGTCTCTGAAATGTATTTCTTAGTAAGTGTGGAGCAGAGAGATCAATAACAAATAGACTCTGCTTATCCATGTTTGTTTTACTTTATTTGGAAGGACCATGGAAAGCCGTTGAGGGATGGGGTAGGTATTGACATTATTGTGGCTATATTAATTTTTTGAAGTTTTGTAGTGTAAGTTTAATGAACTAGTGTCTGAAAGTTTCCTTTGTGGTGCTGTAAAAAAAAAATCTCTCATCACACAAATGTGTTTTTAGACATTGTCAAGGGAATCATCATACATTTTTGAAATACTCATATTCAGCCTAAGTACAGTACTGTGTCCTCTGATACATGCCCCATAACAGCCTTTAACCTCCTACAATTAGATTCCAGCAGAGATCATCTCTCTTTAAAAGATGGTAATGTCAGAAGTAAAAAGGGAAGCCATCTTTTAATCTCATAATACCTGAAATAGACCTGACAGTCTGATAATTTATCATCGCAGTCACCGGATGCTTGCCTTTTCACTGAGGACCACCCGTGACTGGCAATCCAAGGTTCCTGCACACCTGGAGTGGGGCTTATGAATCTGTATTATCTCCTAGAAGTTACACAGATGCCAAAGGGTTTTATTTTTCCCTGTGATTTAATTATTTGTAACTGATTTTTTCTGTAATTTCAAATTTACAGAATAGTTGCAAGAATCATACAAGGAAGCCTCTTACACCCTTTTGCCAGATTCGGCAGTTGTTGGCTGTTGATTGTGTGCGTTTCAGGTGTACACCAAAAGGATTCAGCTGTACATATATATATCCTTTTTCAGATTCTTTTCTATTATCAGTTATTACAAGATATTGAATACAGTTCCCTGTGCTGTACAATATATCCTTGTTATTTTATATATAGTAATTTGTATCTGTTAATCCCAAACTCCTAATTTATCCGTCCCCATCTGCTTTTCCTTTAGTAACTTTAAGTTCTTTCTCTTTGTAGTCTATTCTGTTTTGTAAATAAGTTCATTTGTATTTTCTTTTTTGTTTTTTAGTTTTCACACTTAAGTGATATCATAGGGTATTTTTCGTTCTCTGACTTACATCACTTAGTATGACAACCTGTAGGTCCATCCATGTAGCTGCAGATGGCGTTATTTGGTTCTTGGAGTGATTAGAGTTTTGTTTACTAGAGGAAGGGATTAAGGAAACGATACTCTACCTTCAAAAGCGCTAAGTGCCTTTTAGTACCTGGAGAAGGTGGCTCTTTGCTGCAGGTTGGAGGATCTGCAGTGAGGGTGTGTGTCTGGAGAGGGTGTATGAGGGTTTGGTGGAGACCAGGACAACTATTGTAATCTCATCAGTTCATCACAATAACCCCCTGAAGTCAGTATCAGTCTAATTTTAAAACAGAGAAGAGCCAAACATAGAACTGTTACAAGAATTATCCAGCATCCCATGGTGAGTAGGTAGCAAACCCAGATATCACCACGTCTGTGACGTGCAGGTGTGGGTTCCCTCTGCTGGGATACCGCCCTACCTTGAGCCTGAACTGTCTTGTTTTGGTAATTCCATGTTCCAGACTTTTCCTCACCCTCTCCCCTGGAAATTGTATCAACTTGTTTGTCTGCTACCAGATGTATTTGAAGACTTCTGTCCTAATGATATGTTTGCTGAACAGAAAAATATTCCATGAAGTGAATGCTTTCTGGTCAGTCCTCCAAGTCCCCCATGCAGACAACACCCGGCCTCTGGGGTACAGTTTCTGTCCTGGAGCAAGCTCAGGCCTGGACAACTCCACATTTCTGGGGCAGAAACGGCCTCATCCAATTAGCATTTATTTGCATAGTACTGAATGGGTTTAATGGATTCAGATGTAACTGCTTCTTTAAACAGAAGAACTGGCAAGCTAAGAACTGGCTTCCTCTATTTTTAACGCTGGGTTACCAAAGGTTTCTGCCTTCTGCTTTTCAAATATTCAGTGTAGACCCTGTGGTAGTTTCTATTTAGGGGAAATGGGTGCACATTAGACTCCAAATGTCCACAGTAGGTCAAGAGAAAAATACTGAATTCTGCCAGGAATAGCTGATAATTGGTTTCTCATGCAAGGAACGACCTTTTCTGGGGGAAAACACACATTTATTCACAGGAAGGGCAGGCTTTCTCCAGGGCACTTGCCAGTGCCCAGCAGCAGTGCCGGTAACACGGTGCCGTGGTGGTGATGAAGTGAATCGCTGGTATGGCGCTCTCTGAGTCCTTAGGGGCCCCTCCTGAAGTTGAGTGTTGTGGGGAAGAATGTTGGAACTATCTTGAGAACACGAGCAAATCTAGCTCCTTTAGTTGAATTCTCTTGTATGGCATTTTAAAAGAGACTGTGTATTTCGTGGGTGGCAGCACCCATTTTGTTATTTACTTGATTGTTTGTGAGAAAGAATACTATGAGAACAATATAATTCATATACCCAGGGGAAAAGGATAAAGTTACATATATATGTGAGTTATGTGTGTGTGTTCTTATGCATGTGTATATAAAATTGTGTGTGTACACATGGTGTATAAATTAAATGTGTGGTATTTTTGCCAAAATTTTTCATGTAGGAATGGCTTTCAAGTACATATACTGAAATCTGTTTAGAAAACCATCATTTTAAGCAAGGGAACCACGGTCTTAACAGAACCCTAAAATTTATGATGTTCACGGTGTTGAGGGACAATCAACACTTTTCCTCAGTTTTGAAAGCAAAATAGGATGCTCTGGTGATATCCCCTTATATTTACCTTCCTCAAAAAGTATTCTAAAGATTTAACATTTTCATTCATGTGGTCAAGATGGCCTGTGGATGTCTAATGTAACTGGATGCTTTGTTTGGGTAAAAGCTGCTCTATTTGATTATATCTTTGGTTTAACTTGGTTTGATTATGTACATCTGAACATTGTCTAACCTGTCCTCCTGTTTTGTCTTTGGGGCTTAATAAAGTTGCTTATTAAGAAAAATACTGCAACATTGAAGGCCAGCAGAGCTAGCTGTGAAGGAAGGATTTTGGTGCTGTGAGTGGGTGTGGGTTTGTGTGGAGTCATGGGCAAAGACACAGGCTCTGAAGACAGACCTACCAGATTCAGACCCTCTTCACTTTCTACAGACTGCGAGATTTTGGACAAGTGGCATTCTTCACTGTGCTCCAATATATAATGGAGGCAGTAGTAACACCAGTCACCTCCCTGGAGTTAGGTAGAATTCAGTGAAGAAGCCCCTTAAGGTATGGAGCAGTGCCCCTAATATTTTGTATTTGACATTTAATAATAGCCACCAAAACCAAGCTCTGACAAGTTGGAGGAATTTGGGGTCTGTATTGACTTAGGTATCTGAAATATTCAGAAATATATGAAATTCGATCGTGGTTTGGTCAGGGCTCTGTCATAGTTCTGTGGTGCGCTTGTTTGGTTATCCTCTGTGTACCAGTGGTGGTGGTTTCGTCACTCACTCATGTCCAACTCGTGATCCCGTGGACTGTAGCCCACCAGGTTCCTCTGTCCATGGGATTTTCCAGGCTAGAATACTAGCGTGGTTTGCCATTTCCTTCTCCAGGGGATCTTCCTGACCCAGGGATTGAACCTGGGTCTCCTGCACTGGAGACAGATTCTTTACCGACTGAGCTACCAGGGAAACTCAATACCAGAAGTCAGACTTTGTTGCTGAGCTTTCTCATGGTCATGGGATAGATTCAAAAAGGAGTTGAGGTGTCATACTTGCTCATTCTCCTCTAAGAGGAGGGAGATAGGCCTTCACTGTCACGATTGTTGAATGGAGTTATGAATCGACCATCCTGCACAAGTTCTGTAGCCCGGGGAACGTCATACTGACTCACTTGTGCCTGGGTTGCTGGCTGTCTCTGAGCTGCTGCTGTGAGATTCGTGAGATCCCCCGAATGGCTTACACGTGTCAGGACTCAGCCTCCAGGAGGGTCTGGGGTATCACACACACCCAAATGAGAGGACTGTGAAACAGTGAAAGAGGGTGGAGTGGTTTTGGAGGTAAATCATAATATTTTCTACTGAATTTCATAAATATCACTTACATATAGTGATACATTTATAAGTGATATATATATAAATATAAATATAATATATATTAATATATATAAGTGATATATAAGTGATATATAAAAATATATATGTGATATATATATATATATATATAATAACCGTGGACAGTAATTTAATAATGATGATGATAAGGAGTATTCTGTTTGCTTACAGATCGAATGACTAGCCCTAGCTTTGTTCCTGTATGCCAGAGAGCACTAAGGTAAAACCTTTGCTGATTTTTCTACTTGACTTCTGGATCATTTAGTATATTTTAGGCTTCAGTATTTGTATAACATAGCATGATCATTGGAGATAGTTTGTGGGTTTCAGCTGGAAACCTCTCTGCCCCAGAAGCAATTGCCTCTGTCACTGCGTGAATTATAATGTGTCCTTTAAAGCGTAAAGATCGGCTCAGTTGTTGTGATGGTTGTTGGCCTGTTTATAGGCAGAACCTTTCCCAGTTCTTCTGTGATCTGCTCAGGTTGCAGGGGTTCCTCTCCTGTCGTTTACCTGCACTCCCTTGCGAGCCGGCTGCCAGCTAAGACCAGGCAGTGGACAAAGCTCGGCATTTCGCCTGTTTCTCCCCGCTCTGCGTAAGGTTTTTGGTGGCGATTGTGTCTTGTCCGGGTTATTCCAGCTCCCTCCTGTCAGTCCTGGCCTTCTGCCTTGTTCCCCTAGCCCTGTGGTGTGTAGCAGCCTATCTGCTGTTGCTAATCTCCTGCTGGCTCCATTCCCTGTTTGCCTTTTTAAATCTTCCAACACCATTGTAACTGGTGCCTCATATTCAATTCTCTCTATTGAATTACCTGGGTTGGGCTCTGTATTAATGCCCTGACCCCAACTGATAAAAATCATTGAACTTCAAAATACTGAAATTCTAACTGACTAATGACATTTTTCTAGGAATAAATCCTATTGTTTGTAATGCTAATGTGATCTATTTATTTTTTCTAAAAATATAGATTTCTTGGTGAAAAAAAAGTTTTCTTTGAAACCTGTAATTCCTGTGATGATTTAATTCCTTAACTTGAAAAAGGTATGAGATTTATTAAAACCAATTATAAGCACATTGTTTGAAAAATACTGTTTCAACTCATTTTGATCAAACCTCATTATTGGGTCCTATTTGAAATACAGTTGCAGACATCTGTGATATTAAAGCCTAGTTATTGAGGTGGGATGCTGTTTTCTTCTAATGAAGGTTTGGATGGTCTATTGAAACACACTGATATTGAACAAAAAGCACGTTGGTAAACTGCACAAAATACAGAACTTGACAGCCACCTGGAGCCCTTGGAGAATCGATCCTTTTTGATAGCTGGATTGTTTTTCAGATGACTGAGATTTTGCCCATTTGTCTTCGTGATGAATTGTTTGGTCACAAGGAAGAGAAATTCACTGGGGCTGGGTTAGGCCAAAATAAGTAAATAAGCGAAATGATTGGAAAGACAGTAGGGGACTCAATGAGAAGGCAGAAACCGTAGCTCAGTTGTTTGCAGAGAGAGTGGAAGTTGGAACCTGGGGGCTGTCAGGGTCCTTCCTGTGTCTCACAGTTGGCTTCTCCAGAGGCTCTGCTCCATCCCTTTCTCTGTGCCCCCAGCCCAGCCGGAGCCGTGTGTCCTTCAGGCCAAACGCGCACATCCAGGGAGTGTGGGCTCATGGTCCATTTTCTCCTCAGCAGGCAGGATGGGAACAGCCGCCTTGGCCAGCAGGTCCCCAACACTGCCCGTGCACCCAGGTCTTGTTTAAGAAAACACGAGCCCTTTCCCGAGGTGTAAAGTGTAAGGTTTGGAATGTCAATTGGTCACTCCTCAGTGTGACGAGGTGGTGCTCACTGGCAACAGTGTCTGCTCTGATAGCAGATGACTGTAGATGGCTATTTGTATATGTTCGGTAGATGCTTTATGTAAGTGTTAATTTATTTTGGATTTCCTCTTTATTGCCAGATGTCACTTGTCATTGTTGATTGGTATTTGCAGTTTCTGTTTTGTTACTGCTGCGTTTGTTTGGTCTTAGAAACCAAGTAGCCTTTATTATAATTGCATGTAAAATAGAGTTAATGAAATTTCAGCGAGAAGGTCTTTCTTCCAGCTGGAAAACTCATGCACCTCAGGGCGTGCATGTTCCTACAGCTGACCAGGTGTTAGAAAGGAAATCATTTGATTAAGTAAATGTGCTTAATGCATATGGCATTGCTTCCTGGAGGCCCCAGAATCATTGCATTTTGACGTTAATTTCCTTAATTCCTTTGTCGTGGTCTCTGTTTAATCAAGCACATTATGTTTGTGGTAGGCAGGGTTATGGCACTCAAAGATGCCCAGTCCTAGTCCCCAGAATATGTTACCTTACATGGCAAAGGAACGCTTCAGATGGGATTCAGGCGCTACAGCTTGTCATGGGGGCAGGTTTTCAAGGTGGGCGCCGTCTGATCACATGAGCCTTAAAGCAGAGGATTTTCTCTGTCAAGGGTCAGTCAGGGAGATGCGGTGGAAGAGAGGAGGTGTCAACGTGAGCGTGAAGAGCTGCTGGTGGCTTTGCAGCTGGAGGAGGGGGTCATGACTCAAGGAATACAGGTGGCCTCTGGCCCGGTGGAATGGGCCCCTCTGGAAGCCAGCGAGGGGTCAGGGACCTCAGCCCTCCAGCTGCAAGGGAATAAATTTTGACCACAAGCTGCTAGAGCAAGAAGACCGACTCATCCCTGGAGCTTCTGAAAGGGAATACAGCTCTGATGGTACCTTGAGTTTAATCTGGAGGGACCCCAAAACATTTCTGAACTGCTAAATAATACATTTAAGTCACTCCATTTGTGACAACTCAATAGCGCAACAAAGGAAAACTAATTATGATGCCCAAGTCTTTCTTTCTTCTCAATAAATTGGAAATTATTTCTTAAAATCATTGGGGTCTTCTTATTCCAAGTAGCTTTTGGCAGCTCGTATTTTTCAGGAATGGCTGCAACAGGATTTCCCACCTCAAATGCTTTTCCAGAACTTTGCTGTACATCCCCACAGGAGGGGGATGGTTGTGGCCTCTGTAACTGGCTCCGTGAACAGGATTTGGCGAAAGTGATTCCGCGTTACCTTCAAGACTAGGTGCGCAGGCAGTCCTGCTTCTGATACTTTCTTTTTTTCTTGTGGTGCTCACTCTGGAAGCTTTTGGCCATCACATGACAAGACTCGCTGTCCTGCAGCTGCAGATGAAGAGGCCGCTTGGAGCAACTGTCCAGAGAGGGGTGTCAACAGAGCCCCAGACAGGCTAGTCTCCAGCTATTCGAGTGTTCTCAGCCCGGGCACCAGACATGTGGGTGGAGACGCTGTTACAATCATCAGCATCTGCCTGTGGCCATGGAAAGAACCCAAGCAAGAGTTTTCCAGGTGGTTCCAGTCAATGATTGTTGTTCAGTCGCTCAGTCGTGTCCGAGTCTTTGTGACCCCATGGATTGCAACACGCCAGGCCTCCCTGTCCCTCACTATCTCCCAGAGTTTGCCCAGGTTCATGCCCATTGAATTGGTGATGATGTCTGTTGAATCCAGTCAATACCAGATCCATGAATTGCATAATTATAATTGTTACTTTAAGCCACTCTTTTGGAATGATTTGTGATGTAGTAACTGGAAAATATACTTTTGACTATGAATGTAATGTTAATAAATTTGTGCAGAACTGTGTGATTTCAATTCTAGATGTAAGAAAATCCATTTACCCATCATTTACTCAGTTATTATACCAATACTAACCACTTTTGTTCTCAGTTATCTCACACCCTTTGCTCCTCATTTTCTTGGTACTATGGCGAGCTTTTCTTGATTTTTCTCCTGGGCTGCTCTGTGCCCAGCCACCTGTGGTCTCGAAGTGCACATAACCTCAGAGCATGCTTCAAGTTTTCATAGCGAGCCACAGCTTTATTTCCTGCCTGAGCTCATTGGCAGAAGACCATTCATGTTTTATTATTCACTCAATGCCTGAGAGACCTGGAATTGACCTTCCAAATCCATTACTAGGTTCTTGAGGTGAATTAGATGAATCTGTTTTCAGTTTATATTGATTAAGGAGAAGCAATGGAATGATATTTAAAACTTAGCCCAAAGTAAAACTTGCCTTCCTATTTCTTCATATACCTTACAATATATTTCTGCAGTTTTTTGAGAATTTCTTGTAGGTGTGTAGTACTGTCTCATTAATAACAGTTGGAGACTTAACACTTCTCCTGTGTTAGCTGAGAACTTACTGTATGGCTTCCCTGGTAGCTCAGTGGTAAAGAACCTGCCTGCAGCAGGAGACTTGGGTTCAGTCCCTGGGTTGGGAAGATCCTCTGGAGAGGAAATGGCAACTCACTCCAATATTTTTGCCTGGGAAATCCCATGGACAGAGAACCCTGGTGGGCTATAGTCCACGGGGTCACAAAGAGTTCGACATGACTGAGCAACTAACGCACTTTACTGTATGATGTGGAGAGGACATGAATAATGCCATATTTTATTAGCAGTTTATTTTGAGCATTCTGCGATGCCTTTCTTCTTCAATCCACAATTTGATAAATCATACATGGGAAGACTGGGGACTTAGGATATTTTAATATTATCATGAAACAAAATAATAAAAATTATAGAACTAAAAGAGATGTAAAGGAATGTCTAGTCCAATCCTAAGATTTTTTAAGATGTGGCATCATAAATCCAGAGAAACCAAATTAGCTGGTTGCAGAGCCAGAATTAGAAAATTCATTTATCTGAGTGTGTCCAAGCAGCTCTCCTGTGAGGTGGGTGAGAATTCTGGGTGTGCTCATGGCCCTGATTAGGCTGCAGAACTCAACAAAAGAAATTCTCTTAACCTTATAAAGGCTGTTTATAGGGTTCTCAAGAGAAGCCATGACTTAATTGGTTGTCTAGAAAAAAGTGAATCTTTGAATTTTTTTTTCAAAATTTTAATTTAGTTTGGCTGTGCTGGTTCTTCACTGCAGCCCACAGCCTTCTCTGGCTGTGGTACATGGGATTGGTTGCCCCTCAGCATGTGGGGTCTTAGTTCTCTGGCCAGGGGCAGAACCCACATTCCTTGGATTGGAAGGTGGATTCTTTACCCCTGAACCACCTGAGAAGTTCCCAAAGTGAATCTTTTAAGTGAATAAATATACTTATATTGCTGGTGTGGCTGGATTCTATTTTTGGAATGCCTTTTTTTCTACCTTTGAATTCCTATTGCCTTTGGTCTTTTCTTCCTTCACTTCCCACTCTTGTATAGTTCCCATTTGCTCAGAAGTTAACCTACTTCTGGCTCAGATCTCAATGAAGGGATGAGCAGCACAAAGTTTGGATATAGGAGTCTTTCCCTATCTTTTTTACTTTCAAAATTTTAGAATCTCGTTTGCCATATGACAGAGTTAACAAACTTCAAATTTAGGATCTGTCACAACTGCAACTTCCTAAATCCAATATCTTGTTTTTTTGAATTAAGTTTTTATTGAAGGACAATTGCTTTACAGAATTTCACTGTTTTCTGTCAAACCTCAACATGAATCAGCCATAGGCATACATATTTTTCCTCCCTTTTGAAACTCCCTCCTATCTCCCTCCCCACCCCACCCCTCTAGGTTGATACAGAGCCCCTGTTTGAGTTTCCTGAGCCATACAGCAAATTCCCCTTGGCTATCTATTTTACATATGGTAATGTAAGTTTCCATGTTACTCTTTGAATACATCTCACCCTCTCTTCCCCTCTCCCCATGTCCATAAGTGTATTATCTATATCTGTTTCTCCACTGTTGCCCTGGAAATAAATTCTTCAATGCTATTTTTTTAGAATCTGAATATATGTGTTAGAATATGGTATTTATCTTTCTCTTTCTGACTTACTTCACCAATATCTCGTTTTGAGTAAACAGTATGTTCTAGTATATAGAAGATGTTTGTTTTCAGAAAAAAAAGAAGATCAATCTTGGGCCCTCTTTGCTCTTGCAAAATCAAAAGTATAGAATACACCCGTAACATGTATATGACCACATACATACTTGTCTCAGGGGTTGGTTTATCCTACGACAATGTGTCTCTGTGTTGCACTGCTGTTTGCAGCAGGTTCCATTTGGAGAGTTCCTTTTCTGGTCTGACCATACTTGAGTTTGTCTTACGTATTTCATGTTTCAAATTAATGACTGACTTTGTTCTTGATAGGTTGTGTCTCTGTACTCTTGGCTTGGGCTGCTATTACAAATTACCATAGACTGGATGGATAAGCGGCAGACATGTCTCCCGGTTCTAGAGGTGGGAAGTCCAAGATGAAGGTGCAGGCAGATCCAGTGTCTCGCAGGGGCCCACTTGCTGGCTTATTTTCTCATATCCTCACTTGCTGATGGGGAAGCAAGGTTTTTTCTCTCTCTTCTTAACTAATCCCATCAAGAGAGCTCCACCCTTACGACCTAATCACCCCTAAAGCCCTCCATCTTGAAAAAACATCCCTCAGAGAGAAGTTTCAGTAAATAAATTTGGGGAGGATAAAGACATTCAGTCCATAGCAAGTATTTTTTTTTAAAGTGTTTAGCACTCTGGACTACAATCATCCCCTTCATACAAACCTTCAAGTCTTGAACGTTCAGAGAATTGAACCTGCGTGTCTTAGTCTTGTGTGTCCTGTCATGTAAATTAGTTTGCATGTCTGGTGCATGTTGTCCCCTGTGTGCATACTCTATAAGTGGTTGTGCTTTTCCTCCCTTCCTCCTTTTTTCCACCTTCCATTTCCTCCCTTCTTCCTGCTCGTAGAGTCTTCCCTTCATCTTGTCTTGTGACTTTGTCTACAATCAAAACTATCAATGGCCAACCAAGTCCTTCTCATGTTATGTGACTGACACTTTCTGCCTTTCTGTTCTACATTTTGGGGGAGGAAATGGCAACCCACTCCAGTATTCTTGCCTGGGAAATTCCATGGACAGGGGAGCCTGGTGGGCTAAAGTCCCTAGGGTGGCAAAGAGTGGGACACGACTGAGTACACTATGCACATTCTACATTTTAGGACTCTTGTGATTACATTGGATACACCGAATTAGTTCAGGACAAGCTACATGTTTTAAGGTCTGCTGGTTAGCAACTTTAACTCCCTCTGCATCTTTGATTCCTGTTTGCCATGTAATGTAATGTATCTATAGGTTTCAGGAATTATGAGGCTGTGGACATCTTTGGAAGGCCATTCTGCCTATTACACTAGGCTTCACTGATGGCACTGGGGATTCTTTTACCTGCCCTGGTTTCAAGCTGTGTTCTTGGATCCCGTGACCCATCTCTCAGGCAGCAAGGCTGGGCCTGTTGCTTTCAGCCTGGAGACCAGAAAGCTGGGATCTTAACACCCTTAGCTATTTTGTACATTTGTTCTATATCTGATTCAGAGAGCTATTTTTTTTAACTTTTTATTTTGTATTGTGATGTAGCAGATTAACAATGTTGTGATAGTTTCAGGTGAACAGCAACGGGACTTAGCCATTGATGTACATATACTGGTATCCATTCTCCTCACAACCCTTATCCCATCCAGGCTGCCACATAAGTCTGAGCAGAGAGTTCCATGTCCTCTACAGTAGGTCCTTGTTGTTTATCCATTTCAAATATCACAATATGTACATGGCCATGCAAAACTCCCTACTGTCCCTTCCAGCCAGAAACCATAACTTCATTTTTTAACTCTGTGAGTCAGCTATTTGTTTTATATTATTTTTGTTATGTATCTTGGTGATTTTCTATTTTTCCTTTTGACTTTTCTTAAGAGTCTGGAGCAGTGAGGGTTATGAAATATGAATCTGTCTTATCATCTTGATATGGAAGTTCTCTAAATTCTAACAGTAGCTCAGTATGGAGCACTCAGATGTATCCTTAGAAAAATTTAAAATACTTGGCCAGTTACCAGACAAATGAGTGTTGCACTGGTTTGTGAAAGTGTTAGTTGCTCAGTCATGTCGACTCTTTGTGTCCCCATCGACCCACTTGGCTCCTCTGTCCATTGGGTTCTCCAGGCAAGAATACTGGAGTGGTTGCCAGTCTCTTCTCCAGGGGTCTTCCCAACCCAGGCTCAAACCTGGTCTCCCACATTGCAGGCAGATTCTTTACTGTCTGAGCCACCACAATGTAACACGTACCATGGGTTTTATTTATTTATTTATTTTTTATTTTTTTTATTATGGTTTTTGCCATACATTGTCATGATATCACCATGGGTTTACATATGCTTCCCCTCCGGGTCCCCCCTCCCTCCTCCCTCCCCCCCGGGAAATCTCGCTGCACCAGTCCCGAGCATCAATCCTGGGCTGGCGATTGATTAGACACATGACAATTAACATGCTTCAATGCCCTTCTCCCATCTCATCCCACCCTTACCCTCCTCCACAAAGTCCACAAGTCTATTCTATACATCTGCGTTCCTTTTGTTGTCTCCCATGTTGGGTTCTCATTACTGTCTTTCTAAATTCCATATATATGTGTTAATATACTGTATTGTTGTTTTTGCTTCTGGCTTACTTCACTCTGGATAATGGGCTCCAGTTTCGTCCATCTGAGTAGAATTGCTTCAAATGAATTTTTTTTTAATGCTGAGTAATATTCCATTGTGTATATGTACCACAGCTTTCTTATCCATTCGTCAGTTGATGGGCATCTAGGTTGCTTCCATGTCCTGGCTATTGTAAACAATGCAGCGATGAACATTGGGGTGCACGTGGCTCTTTCAATTCTGGTTTCCTCGGTGTATATGCCCAGCAGTGGGATTGCCGGGTCATATGGCAGGACTATTTGCAGTTTTTTAAGGAACCTCCACACTGTTTTCCATAGTGGCTGTACTAGTCTGCATTCCCACCAACAGTGTAAGAGGGTTCCCTTTTCTCCACATCCTCTCCAGCATTTATTGCTTGTAGACTTTTGGATGGCAGCCATTCTGACTGGTGTAAAGTGGTACCTCATTGT
>ML663570.1:108229-171820 GCA_007570785.1 Antilocapra americana
GCTCGGCCTTTAAAAGTTCTTTTGGTATATTTATTGGGGAGAGAGTGTTCTCCCCGTCCTATTCCTCCGCCATCTTAGTTTCCTCCACCATGGGTTTTAAAATAAGAGAACTTGTTATGTCACAGTTTTGGAGGCCAGAGTCTGAAGTAAAGTTATCAGCAGGGCCACACTCCCCTGGAGGCTCTAGGAGAGGAGCCTGCCCACCCCTTCCAGCTGGGTGGCTTTTGGCTTTCTCTGTCTTGAGGCAGCATTACTCAGATGTCTGCCTCTGTCTTTATATAGCCTTCCTCCCTCGGTGTGTCTTCTCTCTAAGTATGGCCGGGTCCACATCTCCCTTTCCTTTCTCTTTTAAGGACCCCAGCCACTGAATTTAGGACCCATCCTATTCCAGCATGTGCATGCATGCTCAGTCGCTAAGTCGTGTCTGACTCTTTGCAACTCCATGGACTGTAGCCCATGATGCTCCTCTGTCCACAGATTCTCCAGGCAAGAGTACTGGAGTGGGTTGCCATTTCCTTCTCCAGGGGATCTTCCTGACCAGTAGGTCTAACCCAGGTCTCCTGCATAGGTAGGTAGAGTCTTTATCGCTGAGCCACCAGGGAAGCCCTCATCCAGTATTTGCCTTAATTTGGTTATATCTGTAATACCCTATTTCCAAACAAGGTCACATTCACAGGTACCAGGGGATTAGGAATCAAAAGCATCTTTTCGGGGGAGAGGACATAATTCAACCCACAACAGATGTATTCTTAAATGTATTTCCTGCATATTTGTTTTACTTCCCACTTAAAGTTACCATTCACCCTGTAGGGATTGAGTCAATTATGCCTTCCCTGTGTCCCTCTCCCCAAATCCGTGTTTCCTAGAGAGTAACCGCTCAATAAATGCCTGCTGACTGACCAGGTGACTTTTGGCCATAACATGCCAACCCTTAAAGGATCTGCTGAAGCCAGAGGGAAGGTGGACCAACCAGTGTTTTCCAAAAGCATCGGTGTTTATAGATTCATATTGCAATGAGGTATTGTCTCAGAGGGAGCCTTTGTGGCATGCAGCGTGAAATAAAGGAAAAGCACAGAACCAGAAGACCTTCTGAAATTAAACAGTTGGCCATACATTTGAAGAGTGGGGACTGTGGTTTCAAGCATGTCATTAAAGGTGAACACCAAAAAGAAACATCTCAATAGATTTGATTGCCTTTTTATGCTCAGTGTGTCAAAGAAGGTTATTACTGAAGTTAAAATGAAAGGACAAGGCAGAGAGGCAAAAGCAGCCAGGAGAACTGATGTTTCCTCAACTCTGAGTGATGCAGTGGAAATTTTACCAATAGAGGACCATCAATCAGTATTGCTATAGCATGAAGGATGGTCATTTTTAGTTAAATAAGACATCATTCTTCTATCTGATCTGGTAAAAGTAAACTAACAATGCTTTTTTAGCAATTGCAAATTTTATCTTATCTTTTAAAACCATGACTGTTTGAAAATCAAGATTGTATTTCTAAAAATTTTATATGTGATGTGTATAAAATCACATTGCATTGAATTTTAATTAATGTAAGGTAAAGCAATAAATATTCTTTTGGGAGTAGAGAGATTAAATTAGGTTTAAAAAGTGAGTTAAGCTATTTGATACAAGTACATTTCTCCATGTTTGTAGAGCTTCTTTTCTTTCAAACAAAGTTGGCAAGTAATAATTTTTAATTTTAACTCAATTTATGAGGTGTTTCATTTTGGCTTCAGGTGCAGAGAAACTCATGATCCCAATGGAAAATGTGTCAGCCACCTGCCTGCCTTCTCTCCCCATCCCTCCTGCTTTTCTTTTGCCCCAAAGCCTCATCCAGCTGCTTCTCACATTCCCACTGCCACACTTTTAAAGAAGAGGTGCTCAGTGCCAGCTCTGAAGTCTCCTGCAGCCAGTGCAGGCGTTGGGATCCTCTGATGACTATCCCATCCCATTCTTTTTACAAGAGTTCAGCTTCAGTATCTGTAGGGAGAGAGATGTCTCATTGAGCCAGGCATCCCTCGTGGTGCCTGAGGTGCTTGTCCTGCTTCTCCCCTCACCCCCGTTCTGGGGGCTTCTCCATTCATCATCAGGTGGCTCTCAGTCCCTGATGATGGTCTCATAGGGCAGGTACCAGATCTGAGCACAAGACCATGGTTAAGGCCTCCTCACCATCCAGAGCCTCTGACCACAAGGCCAGGCCTCCCCACTACCCAGAGCCACTGAAGACACCCTGGCTAGGACCAGCCTCCACCTTCCTCAGGAGCAGTCCCAAAATACCAGCGAGGGTAGGGAGCAATCCTGAAGCATGTAGTTGTAAGCATGTTGTATGCATCCTAAAACTCAGTGATGAACAAAAATATTATCATTCACCTTAATTATCATCCTTATTTCACTTTATTATCATCCACTCATCAGTGGCTACTTTGTGTTTGACCCTGAGATGTCCTTTTTTATAAGGGAAAAAATTCAGAACCTTGAGTTTCAAACAGAAATCAGAACAGACTATAGGAATCCCCCTGGTCCAGGAAGCAGGAGCAGTCATTTGTATTTTGAAGGAGGATCAGAAGAAACTCCTGGAGATAGTCTGATTTTCAGCTACACCCCTCAGTCCTGGTATGGAGTGTATTTGCAGCGTATTTCAGTCGTTTCTGTGTATAAGAATCGAGTGTGGGTTTAGTGAACATACAGGCAACCTGGTTTCCACACCAGTGATTTTGACTCTGTCTGGAACCGCTCAGGAATCTGCATTTATCTCATAACACAGGTGTGATTGCTATATTTCACTGAGGCTTAGGGAGATTCATTTATTTTTGTGTGTACATGTGTGCTAAGTAGCTTCAGTCATGTCCAGTTCTTTGCAACCCCATGGACTGTAGCTCTCCAGGCAAGAATACTAGAGTGGGTTGCCATGCCCATCTCCAGGGAATCTTCCTGACCCAGGGATCAAACCCACGTCTCTTGTATCTGCTGCCTTGGCAGGCAGATTCTTTATGACTAGTGGCACCTGGGAAGCTCTCATTATTTGTCTAAAATCCCCTACATGTTGAGGGATGAATATTCATTGGAAGGACTGATGCTGAAGCTGAAGCTTCAATACGTTGGCCATCTGACATGAAGAGCCAGCTCATGAAGGAAAAGACCCTGAAGCTGGGCAAGACTGAGCACAGGAGGAGAAGGGGATGACAGAGAATGAGATGGTTGGATGACATCACTGGCTCAATGAACTTGAGTTTGAGCAAACTCCAGGAAATGGTGAAAGATGGGGAAGCCTGGTATGCTGCAGTTAATGGGGTTGCAAAGAGTTGGACGTGACTGAGTGACTGAACAATAACACCAAGAACCAAGGTTTCCCTCCAGTTCTGATGGCAAAGCCTGTGTTATTAACCTCTCCATGAAACTCCCTTGGTGCACACAGCTCGCCTTAGTTAATCCAGAAAGCAGACGTGGTGTAATAAAGGGCTGATTTTGCTGAGCCTGGAGCCTGTGCGCACAGACGTGACCCTCACACAACCCTGAGCTTGAAGGGCATGAGAGGCTCTGAGGTGACAAGCAGTTGGGCCCAAGAAGGAGGAAACAGAGCTACTGCCTCTTTGGAAAGCTGAACAGAATCCACAGAAAGAAGTCATTGGTGACTGGACTAATCACTGGTCTAGATGCAGTAATACTACTTGGATGCAATTTAACAAACCTGATGGGTCATTGCAGTTTCTGAAAATCAGAAATAGACTTGGAGGTCAGTGATTGGTCCCTGTTGCTGCACAGTAACCTCCCATTCAGAACTGCCAAGCCCTGGACTCACTTAATTTGACCTTCCTTGTGAAGTATGTAGGCCTCAGTTAGGGAGCCCGCCCTTGCCTGGCCTGTAGTCCAGGAGACAGGGCCTGGTTTGCCTCTCGGGGTGTAGAGGAGGACGTACCGTGTGTTTTCAGGTAATGGTTGCTGGAGCACCCCATTAAAAAATATTCATTTATGTGTTTGGCTGCAGCAGGTCTTTAGCTGTGGTACTCAGAATCTTTTAATTGTGGCATGTGGGATCGAGTTCCCTGACCAGGAATCGAACCTAGGCCCCATGCATTGGAAGCTCAGAGTCTTAGCTACTGGACTGCCTGGGAAGCCCCTAGAGCACGCTTTAAAACTTGAATGTGCTCATTTTAATTTGCCTGGTGAGTCACTGAATCTCTGACAGGTAGATGGAAACTGAAGGTTTGAAGCTGGAAGTGCCCTGTGCTCTGATAACCCCTCAGTCATGTAGTTCATGACCTGGCTGACAATATATTGGCCCAGTTTAATGTCTGAAGCTTCAACATGTTGTGCTTATTCAAGGATTATTTCTAACGGGTATCGGGTACTGCTCTAGCTGAGTCACTCAGGTAAATATAGAATGTTATTTTTACCTCTTCTCAGTCACAAGATTTGGATGTGACAAGGAACCTTCTATAGGGCATAGAAAAATGGCGAAAGACAAAGGCTGTGGTACGGAGAGACACAGCAGAACATGGGTGAGCAGGCACATGAAAAAGACTCTGCACAAAGAGGATGTTCGATGTGTGGAAAGAGAGCTTGCAGTGATGGATGCCTGGCCGGGGAGCTGGCATGGGGCCGGCCTGGGATGAGGGCCCAGGTGCAAAAGCCTGTTGCGCGTGTTGATTAATGGCTCGAGTCTTATGAATGAGGACATCGTGTTGTTCTAGTTCTGGGAAACCCACAGAAAGGATTGTTCTAAATGTGCAGCAACAACAGAAAGTGCAGTAATTAATCCCTCTTCACTCACTCTGGTGTGGGCCTGTGGGGTGAGCAGGCAGTCCCGCTCCATCTGGCCCCATGCAGGCCGTCTCAGGGTAACTAGAGGCTGAGGTCGAGAACCCGGCTTCCTTCTGAACTGCCCTGCTTTCTCAAGGTTGTCTGCTTTCTTTACAAAGGCAGCATTCTGTTCTCTTGTGATCACACAGACTGAGGGCACAGAAGCAAATTAGGGCATCTGTTTAGAGTTTTAAATCTTTATCTTTTTATTTGGGATTGAAGCTGATGAATAGTAAACCAATTAGTTAAAAAACCCAAAATGTCTAAATATCAGTAATTGCGTTCAGCAGCTTCTCTGCAAAGAATAGTATTAGAAAACACTTCAATTGAAATAACTTTAATTACGATATGAGATAGTTACAGAGAAATGCTGTTTTTGCTACTTGGAAAAAACTGAGTTAGTGTATTTCTATGAATGGTAGGATTTGATATTCACCTTTAATTAATTGATGAAGATGAGTGATAGGCATAATTAATAGAGATAAGAGTAGGTGAGTTTTTGAAGGTGTTAGCTGCCAGATCACATATAAAAGTGTGGAAGCAGTAAAGCCTCAGAGAGTGAGCTTTCATTTGGAATCAAAATGCCTATGTCCAGGTCCAAGTTTTGCCATGGTCGACTACTTGAAGTTAACCAATTTGAGTCTAGTTTCTTTTTTAATACTGAATTGGAATAATAGCCCTAGTCTTGCTAGTATCACATCAGGTCCTAGGGGGTCTAATTCTGAAGAGAAGCATACACAATCCTTGCCTATCATGGAGTTTACAGTGTGGTGGGGCAGGAGGAGAAATATAACTACGTAATGTAATGCATGACTGTAAAATTACAGCTGTTTTGTAATAACAGTCTGTGTTTGGAATTCTGAAAATCAGGAAATTAAAGGCCATTTTAAACCTGTCTTTGGACATTGGCATTATTTCCTTAGAGGCATGCCTTATTAAAGAGGACTTCTAAAGAACATACTTAAAATTGATATGAGAATAATGGCTTAAAAATCATAGACACAGTCTTGTCTTCTGTCTTTTTCCTCTTTGCTTCAGGTAAGTACCACAAATTAGTAGCTAGGTGAACATTTTTATTACAGATACTCAAGACCAGGCAGCCTGTCTTGTACTCAGATAATAACAGAAGAGGTCCCACCATCGCTTATCCTGTGAATTTTAAAGTAGAAAGGCCCAGTGGTGGACAGAAAAGGCAGGTGGGGCCGGCCCCATGATCCTGGCATTGAGGCGTGCCCTCTGCAGTGGCTGTTTTCCACTGGGCTGGCCAGGCTGCTGTGGGACTGGGGCCAAGCATTCTCGAGACACCACCTCTGGGCATGAATCGAGACCAAGGCAGATCTCGCTGCTGAGTTCTTTTTCCAGATGAGCCAAGTGTTTCAACAGAGAAGTTGAAACCATGCAGAACAAAGGACCATAAAATGAAGATCTATTTATGTTTTGGTGATTTACATAGTCTTCTTTCTCCCTCCTGTTACTGCCGCTGTTTTTAGAGATCTTATGTCGGGTGGTTTGGCAGGCAGTGTTTCACCTTTATTATATAGCTGATCACTTTCCCCCCATTCAGGGCACTCTTTTTCCCTTTTATCATCATCACCAAGACAGTAAAGTACATTTGATTTAGTATCTTTATTAGGATGGTCTGACAACCATTATTTCCCCTCAGCTCTGTGATGAGCCAGCATCACTACCATGTGTGTCTGGCTCTAGCTACGTGCGTTTCTGTGACTCTCCTTCTCTAGGCAGGACCCTGTCACCAATCAAGTAGGAACTAATTTTTGTCATGTTGTTACCTGGCAAATAATCTCCCTTCCGCACTTTATAATAGTCTCACGTCGTACAAATAGATGACTAATTCGGCCACATCACTGGCTCTTAGAACATGGAAATAAACATGTTTTGAAATGTGATGGCAAGAAAGAAAATTCTAAGGAGCGCCCTTATCTGAAAGGAACCAACTGCAAAATCGTGGCCAGCCACACATAGGAAAAAAATCCAGTATTTCACCAAACCAAGTTGGATGAATAATAACACATGCCCAAGGATCCTTCTCTTATTCTTTTTTGTTTGTTTTCTGGTCTCATTTAAAAACATTCTTCACAGTTTATTTTGGGGACTGTAATTTAGTATTCCAAGTAATTTCCAGTGTCATGCATTTTACCTGAGTTCGTTTAAAGTGTCTGCTGTGAAAAAGTAGGCAGGGCTGTGGGCTGTTTCTGGCTATAATGTAACTGGTTTACCTTTAAAGGTCTTTCTCCTCTTTCTTTAAAGAAGTAGGAGAGCGTCTCAGCAGTTTGTAGGACATCGCATTGCTCAGTTAGACAGTCCGTGATTCTCTTTTCTCTCCAGCAGAGCCTGGAGTGGACCAGTCATTCAGTTCAATTGGTCTTCTCTTTTCTCACCCTTGGCTCCTGACAGAAGCTTCCCAGACACAGGGGTGAGCGTCCAGGGAGGAAGCAGAGTGAGCCTCCGGGAGTCAGTGCATTGAGAGCTCCAGAAGCTTCTATAGGCAAGAAACCTTGGCAAGGACTTTGGAATCACTTCACTTGAACATATTCAAGGTTAAGCTTTTCTTTCTTTCTTTTCTCCCCCCCCTTAGGATACTTTTCTTATTTTTGCATAAAGAAGAGCAAGGGAAAGAATATTTGTCTTTGTCTCTGCTTCATGACTTTTCCTACCATGACTAAAGTTCTAGCATTTATTAGTGCTTATTATTATTATAATGTCTACTCCACAACTAAGCCTACAGATAAAATGAGGTCCTTTTGAAAACTATAACAATATAACTTATAGAAGAAAGCACAGGACAATATTTTCATGACCTTGGGGTCATGAAAAATCTTCTTTAACAGGACACAAAAAGCAGTAGCTTTAAAGAAAAATGTTGGTAAGTTGAAGTACATTGAAAAATTTTGTTCATCAGAAAACATCTGTGAGAAAGTGAAAAGGCAAACTACAGCATAGAAGTCTTTTGCAATATTTATATCTGCTAAAGGGCCTGTTTTTGAACTATAAGAAAAAATTCTACAAAACAGTAAGGAAAAAAGCCCTTAAAAGTGTGCAACAAACTTAAGTGTACACTTTAAAAAATAGGCTTTTCAAACATGATTATGGGTTCAATATTTTTTATTTGGTGAAGAAATAGAATAGTCAATCAGTAAAAGCATAACATGATAGAATTACATGCTCACAAGGATGACTAAAATGAAAAAGACTGAACATTTTCTGGTGTTGGTAAGGAAATGGAGCAGAGAAAATTCTCTTATACTTCTTGGGGGAAGGCTACAATCTTTGGAAAATCACTTGACAATGTCTATTAGAGATAAGGAGAAGATGAGTACGACCTTCTACTCCACCATCTTTAAGCGGTTTTGAATAGGAACCTATTGAGACGTCTGAATCTGCTGGGGTGATAGATTTGCTAGGGGGGCGTTGGATCATTGAAAAAGCAAGAGACTTCCAGAAAAACATCTACTTCCACTTTATTGACTGTGCCAAAGCCTTTGACTGTGTGGATCACAACAGACTATGGAAAATTCTTTAAGAGATGGGAATACCAGACCACTTTACTTGCCTCCTGAGAAATCTGTATACAGGTCAAGAAGCAACAATTAGAACTGGACATGGAACAACAGACTAGTTCCAAATCAGGAAAAGAGTAGGTCAAGGCTATATATATATTGTCACCCTGCTTGTTTAACTTCTATGCAGAGTACATCATGAGAACTTCTGGGCTGGATGAAGCACAAGCTGGAATCAAGATTGCCAGGAGAAATATCAATAACCTCAGATATGCAGGTGACACCACCCTTATGGCAGAAAGCAAAGAAGGACTAAAGAGCCTCTTGATGAAAGAGGAGAGTGAAAAAGTTGGCTTAAAACTCAACATTCAGAAAACTAAGATCATGGCATCTGGTCCCATGCTGCTGTTGCTGATGCTGCTAAGTTGCATCATTCGTATCCGACTCTGTGCGACCCCACAGACAGCAGCCTACCAGGCTCTGCAGTCCCTGGGATTCTCCAGGCAAGAACACTGGAGTGTTGCCATTTCCTTCTCCAATTCTGGTCCCATGACTTCATGGCAAATAGATGGCGAAACAATGGAAATAGTGACAGACTTTATCTTTTGGGCCTCCAAAATCACTGCAGATGGTGATTGAAGCCATGAAAATAAAAGACACTTGCTGCTTGGCAGGAAAGCTATGACCAACCTAGACAACTTATTAGAATGTGGAGACATTACTTTGTCAACAAAGGTCTGTCTAGTCAAAGCTATGGTTTTTCCAGTAGTCACGTATGGATGTGAGAGTTGGACTATAAAGAAGGCTGAGCTCAGAAGAAGTGATGCTTTCAAACTTCTCTCAAGAGAAGACTCTTGATAGTCCCTTGGACTGCCAGGAGATCAAACCAGTCCATCCTAAAGGAGATCAGTCCTGAATATACTTTGGAAGGACTGATGCTGAAGCTGAAACTCCAGTACTTTGGCAACCTAATGGGAAGAACTTATTGACTTGAAAATACCTTAATGCTAGGAAAGATTGAAGGCAGGAGGAGAAGGGGACAACAGAGAATGAGATGGTTGGATGGCATCACCAACTCAATGGACATGAGTTTGAGTGAACTCCTGGAGTTGGTGATGGAGAGGGAAGCCTGGTGTGCTGCAGTCCTTGGGGTCACAAAGAGTTGGACATGACTGAGTGAACTGAACTGAACTGAACTGATTAGAGATAAGTGGGCTACACTGGCAGCTCAGTGTTAGTGACCTTGCATGTCAATGCAGGGCCCAGATGTGATTCCTGGGTCAGGAAGATCCCCTGGAGAAGGAAATAGCAACACACTCCAGTATTGTTGCCTGAGAAATCCCATGGAGAGAGGAGCCTGGCAGGCTACAGTCTGTGGGGTCACAAAAGAGTCGGATATGAGTTAGCAGCTCATGATTAGAGATTAATATTTACGTAATGCCCAATATTTCTACCCCAGAAATGTATGCACATCTTCACTCAAAGACAGGTAAGAATGTTCATTGAAGCACTGTTTAAGATAGCTCCAACCTGAAAATGGCCTAAGTGTCTGTCAGTACATAGTGGGTAATTGAAATATATGCTTATTCAGTGGGGTATTATGCAGCAATGAAAGAGACCAAACTTTTGTGATACAGCATGGCTTACTTTCACATATATTGCAATGAGTGAGAGAAGTCAGACATGAGGGAATAGGTAATTGTACAATTCTGTTTATATGAAGTCCAAAATCAAGCAGACCTGATCCATTATGTGAGAAGTCAATATAGTGAGTACTCTTGGTTGAGTAGTGATAGAAGAGTCCAAGGGGGTATGAAGTTGTGGATTCTGAAAAATTATAAGGGGAGAAAAAAATATCTCAAAGAGAAAAGTCCTAACATTTTGAAAGCTGCACTGGCATAATAGGAGGAAAATGTCAGCTGACATGTTTTCATTTTTGAAAAGCTAATTAAGACTTTTTTTAACGAGAAAGAGGAAACAGAAAGAAGTGTTTAATGATACATTTGCCTACAGTTTTCCCAAAAATTATTGAAGTGGTGACCCAAGAAAAACATCTGGACTTGAAGCAAGATACCCTCAGTCTCTCAAATTCTATACTTCTTTGTTCCTGACTGTGAGCCCAGCAGATTTATTGCTTTCCAAAATTTAGATTTGTTAAGACTTTCTTCTAAGGCTTCAGAACTTTGTTTTCTGCACTGAGTGCCATTTTGCCAGCATGCTAATGGACAGATCTCAAGATGTTTCTAGCAAAAACATAGTGATGGATTGCTTGTGGTAGGGCAGAAGGAAAAGACTAGTCATCCAGGTGGGTGGAGTTGTCACATACCATGACAGAATACAGGAAGGGGAGGGAGGGCTTTGGAGTTGCACAAGTAATGTATTAGATGTACTGGGTGCCTTTTTATTCAAGTGGGTTGAAGAGTGTGTTTGGAGTCTCTAAAGAGTGATTTGGGTTTGTGTTGCAGATAGGGAGTAATCAGTAAGTAGATAAGTATGACTAGATATGAGAAGATAATTTATAGTTTACATCTCCAAATTTTGGTTTTCAAAACATTTTTTTTGTGACTGAGGGTAAACCATATATTAGTAGATTTGGTCTCCAAGCTTCAGAGACTGTAGATGAAAAGCTTTGAATTTTCATTTACCATATGATAGGTGATTTGTCTCAGAAATGCCTTAAATAATGTCTTTTTGTTATACAAAATATAAAGGAACCGATAATTTGCTGGATTTATAGTTAGCTTCATTAGGCAGAATGAAACAACTGACCTTAATTATATATGCTATTTTTTTAGTAAAAATTGTTGCCTTTTAATGAAGATAAAGAATATACGAGGAATTAGAAAAGATGAGTTAAATATATGTTCATTTTAATATATAAAAATGAAAGGAGATTATATTTTAGGTATTTGGGTATATTTAAAGAATATTTTAAATTTGCTGGTAGAAAAATGAAGTTAAAAATTAAAATTAGAATTTGTGAACTCAGAGTGAAAGCCAAAATGCATGAACTTCTTGAATGCAGACCTGACCATTTACATTTAATAATTCAGTGATTCCAATATGTTCACTGCAAATCCAATTTCTGATAGTAGTTTCCTGCTGGAAGCAGTGTCAGTTGAACCTGTTTCTCTTTGTCCTCTTTGTCCCCTCCTTTCCTCATGGGGTCTCTTGGCTGGTTTATTTGGTGACAGGTCATTTTTCATACTTCAGTGGTTTAGACAAATACTTAACGATACACTTGCTTTTGCTTTTGGTAACAAGTTGATTACTCTCCCCACAATCCTCATGTGCTTGGGTTTAATCGTGTCTGACTCTTTTGCAGCTACCCCGTGGACTGCAGCCCGCCAGGCTCCTCTGTCCACGGGATTCTCCAGGCAAGAATATGGGAGTGGGTTGCCATCTCCCCCTCCAGGGGCTCTTCCTCACTCAAGGACTGAATCCTCCTCTCCTGTATTGGCAGGCAGATTCTTTACCATTGGCACCACCTGGGAAGCCCTGTTATTATTCTGGGAAGGTGAAAATCTACAGTTTGTGTATTGTAGGTACACAAAGGGTCTTCTGAAGTTTTGTTTTGCTTTCCCTTTTTTATTAATTAGTTTATTTTTAATCGGAGGATAATTGCCTGGACATACTGTGTTGGTTTCTGCCGTATATCAGCATGAATCAGTAGACCTATGTCCCCTCCCTTTTGAACCTCCCTCCTGCCTCTCACCCCATCCCACTCCTCTAGGTTGTCACAGAGCACTGAGTTTGATCTCCCTGGATCCTACAGCAAATTCCCACTGTTTGCCATAAATCATAGCAAGGTCCTCTATGACCCATCTCTTACAGTAATGGAAATAAAACCAAAAATAAACAAGTAGGACCTAATTAAACTTAAAGACTTTGGCACAGCAAAGGAAACTGTAATCAAGGTGAAAAGAAAAGCCTCAGAATGGGAGAAAATATAGCAAATGAAACAACTGACATAGGATTAATCCCCAAAATATACAAGCAGCTCATGTAGCTCAGTACCAGGAAAACAAACAACCCAATCAAAAAGTGGGCAGATGCACTTTAAAAAATTAACCTGAAGTCAAGGTGATAAGCCATAGAAGTGCAACTGCAGACACCAAAAATTCCCAGAATTAAAGCTTTAGAAACTCCTATTTCACAGGAACCCCAGCTGAGTGTCATGAGTATTATTTTTTATTGATTTCTCCTGCTCTTGCTAGATCTTCTTTTATATCTGCATTGAGATGAAGAGTGTGTTTTGAGGTAACTGACACCTGATGTCATATTTTGCTTAAAGTATTGCACAAGCATAATGTATTTCTGGTCATGATTGTGTTTTGTGGTAGGGTCCGTTCAACATTTACTTTTTCAGAAAAGCTGCTTTTTCAGATGTCCCTTCTCTATGCTATATATTAGCAATTCATACAAAAATCATTACTGAACTGTTTTGTTTTATAATTCTATAGCCCTAGAATGCTTTTGTGTGTTCAGAATAGAATAATAGCAATTATAATGAAAAAAGGAAAATCTTCATCTGCAATCAGAAACATTGTTAATTTCCTTCCTAAGTGACCAATTGATTTGAACCAGCCATTCAAATCTTAAGTCTTAGGGAAAAATGTGCAAAATGGCTGTGAGTCTTTAAAAAGAAAACTGTTTTAAAAAGAGCAGACTGTGATTGATTGCACATTGATATAAACATGCACATGGGGCTAGTTCTACAGCCTAGAGATGGAAAAATTCCTATTGGAATCACAGAAAAAATAGATGCATTTAAAGAGAGCCTAAGGCAGTGGAAGCAAGAGGATTGAGGACTGGAGAAACAGCCTGAATTGCATTATTTGAATGTTATTAGAAGCCTGTCTACAGGATGTCCTTTTGAGCAGTTTGTTTTAAGGCAGTGTAGCCTGTAGGGTATGAGATAAAATCAGCAGGAGCTGGGGATGTGGTCCCAGCCGGGACCTCACAGAGCATGGTGTGGACTCAGATGTCTGCATGTGGTCCCCAGAGTCAAGAGACGGTGTGAAACTGTTGAATGCAGGCGAGCAGAGACCGGAGCGGAGGCTCTGAGATCTGGGCACCACTCCATCACCCCTGAGCTAGCTGGATGTGGGCAGGTCACTTCTCCTCAGGAGGGTCATTAGCAAGTGGTTGTATGACGGCTTCTGGTTCCGACCTTCTGGAGCTGGTTGTGAGCTGACACTTACCTGTGAGGAAGGGCTCTGTCACACAAGGTGTTCAAACAGATTGGTGGGAGGATAGGATGTTAAATGACCCACGCTGCCCCCTGCAGAAAAAGCCCTCTAGTTCTCAGAGCACTCAGTCAAGTCTGTGTGCAGACATCATGCGTTCAGTTACTGACGTTCAGTTACTGACCGAGGCCAGCTGATGGGCAGTGCGCAGCGCAGACCGGGGCTGGGTGCCAGAGCTGGTGGGTGCCAGCCGCACAGAGCGCCTCACAGGTGAGGTCACGTGGCTGCAGCGAGGCTGGTTACAAGGAGGTGAATCCAAGGTGCTGTCGGAGTCACGGAGGGACGTCTGAGAGTGAGGGTAGGTGTTGCCCAGATGAGGTCAGAGACAGAGGGAACTCTGTGTGGAGGTCCAGAGAGGAGAGACACCAGGTTGAGGGCCAGGTGTTGAAACGTGGTTTAGCTGGAAATAATGAAATGGTTGCAGCTTAGCACAGAGGGTGAACACAGGCCAATCTTGGAAGACGTGGGTGTTTGTCCTTCAGCCACGGGAGTGAAAGGCAGGGGCGGGAGGGGCAGGCATGTGGCTTTGAGCCTGTGCCTGCATCTGGCTCCTGTGCCAGGGGCACCCTGTGCCTCTATAACCTCATTCTTGCTCCCCCATGTGGGAGAAGGGGATTTCCTTTCTCCCTGAAGAGGTTTGGAGGGAACATGAGCAGCTAGTGCCAGGCAAGTTTGAAAGGGTAGAGTCTGGTCACCTGGTACTCCCTATGAACTTCACCAGAAGCCTCAGGCTGGCAGCCCCCTGGAGTTCCCAGTATGGGTTCTACCCAGCTAGGACCACCAGACATGGGCCCAGGGTTGGGGGCAAGGGGGCAAGCGGTTTCCCAGAAGCATGGAGCCTGATGTCTTGTTCAGGTTTTAGAAGGAGTGCTGGAAAGATGCCTGAGTTTTGTGTAGAAGAGGACATCCTAAGGGGAAGCCAGAGAGATGATTTGGGGCTGTTTTGGGTTGAATTGCGTCACCTACCCCTAATGCATATACTGCAGTTCTGACTTCCAGAACCTCAGAGCGGGTCACCGTGGGTGTGACTGCTGAAGTTACGATGTGGTGATGCTGGAGTAAGGTGAGCGCTTACTCTAATGCTATTGTTGTCCTTATAACAAAGGAAAACTGGGGCACAGACACACAGGAGAAACGCCCTGTGAGGTGATCGATGCCTCCTCACAAACTTGGCAGCCCCAGCAGACTGAAACAGGGACAGTTCAAGTAATTTGAGGTTAGTGTTTTGTAAGGGTTTTTTCTTTCAAATTGCCTAAATATATGATTGGGAAGAAAGACCTATATATCGGACAAGGAAATACACACATAAATATATATATATATATTGAAGAAGGAAATGCAAACCACTCCAGTATTCTTGCCTTGGGAAAGCCCATGGTCAGAGGAGCCAGGCGGGCTACAGTCTGTTGGATTGCTAAGAGTCAGACGTGACTTAGCGACTAAACCACCACCACACACATATGCATATTTGTTGTTCAGTTGCTGAATCGTGTCTGATTCTTTGCAACTCCATGGACTGCAGCACGCCAGGCTTCCCTGTTCTTCACTATCTCTCGGAGTTTGCTCAGATTCACGTCCATTGAGTTGGTGATGCCATCTGACCATTTTATCCTCTGTCATCTCCTTCTCCTCCTGCATTCATCAGGGTGTTTTTCCAGTGGGTCGGCTATTTGCATCTGTAGCCAAAGTATTGAAGCTTTAGCTTCAGCATCAGTCCTTCCAATGAATATTCAGGATTGGTTTCCTTTAGGATTGACTGGTTTGATCTCCTTGCTGTCCAAGGAACTCTCAAGATGCCTCTAATGAGAACACTGAAGCTTCATGGTTGTCTAGATATTAATATAAGATATTCATATAAAATATTAATTTAAATCCTGGTTTGGGACCAATACTTAATAGGATCAACCTGCACACAAATGTTAAATGTGAAGTAAACATCAGTATGATTTTGAGCTTAGAAACAGTGATATAAAGGCTATGTTTTTTTGCACAATTTAGAATTATTATTAAATAGGTATAGACACGCCTGTTTATCCCTAGAGAAAACTACTTAGAAGTATTGAAGAAATGTTATTACCTACAAGTGACTTTGTTGATATTTTATTAAGTCTTTGGGAATTAGACGTAATGGAATGAAAATCAGCAGAATGGAAATTAAGTTTCTGACTTTATTTCTGACTCATTAGTGACCTGAGGGCACCTACTAAATTAATATGTTGTATTCAGTTTCTCCAGATGCAAGCTAGAGCTTAAAAATTACCAGCTACTTTATTCTCTTTTGATTTTGTCGAGAAGATTAAGGATGCCATTTTTTTCTTAAATACAAAGTGGTATTATTTCGTGTACTGGTATTACTTTGCTGCAGTAGTGTCTGACTCTTTGCCAGGCTCCTTACTCCGTGGGATTCTCCAGGGAAGAATACTTGAGTAGGTTGCCATGCCCTCTTCCAGGGGATCGTCCCAACCCAGGGATCGAACCCACAGCTCTGCATTGGCAGGCGGGTTCTTTACCACTAGTGCCACCACAATGCAGAAACAACGTGTAGATGTGTGTTGGTAGGTGCCCAAAGGAACAAAGTGTACCTGTGTGATAAATATTATGATTGCTCATAAACCTAGGAAAGTGAACATAATTATGGACTGGATTGCCTTATATTCCAAAGTAAGCCCCAGTGTATGTGCTGTGTGTCGAAGAAGACAAGTGTTGACACCAACACATCTCAACTATGTGGGGGTCATCACTCTAAAGTAGAGTTTTAAAATCAAATTCATTAGGAAATACTTTATATACACCAAAACTTATTCATTGAATTTGGACAAATGATATGCCAATGTAACCACCACCATAATCAAGATGTGGAACGTTTCTGTCACCCCGAAATGTTCCTCTCTGTCCCTTGCAGACTCCAGCTGCAGGCAGCCACTGATTTGCTTTCGGGTGTTGCTATTGTTTAGGCACTCTGTCCTCTTGGCCCCTGCGAGCCCTCCAGGCTCCTCTGTCCATGGGATTTCCCAAGCAAAAATACTGGATTGGGTTTCCATTTCCTTCTGTAGGGGATATTCCCCACCTAGGGATTGAACCCGTGTCTCCTGCATTGGCAGGCAAATTCTTTGTTGCCAAGCCACCAGAGAAAGAATGAAAGCCCCATTCTTTCCGTTACTGTAAGGTAAATTACTTACTGTACATAATTAATTACTGTATGTAATTACTGTATGTTAATTTCACTTGTTCTGAAACTTCACATAAATGGAACCCTACTGCGTGTACTGTTTGTGTCTTACTCTCTCTTTCAGCATGGTGTCTTTGAGATTCTCGCATTCTGGTGTGTGTGTGTCAGTAGTTTCCATCTTACTGCCGAGTGGTGTTTTACTGGATGGACACAGAATGTTTGTTTATCAGTTCAACTTTTGATAGACATTTGAGATTGGGTTGTTGCCAGTTTGACATCTGTGTATAAAGATCACATGAACATTATAGTGCACTCATTTTAATGGACACATTATTTTACTACACTGTTTTAAAACGCCTGTACCTAGTTAAATTCAAATCTGTGAAAATTCTTGATGGTATTCTCAGGTGGTTCAGTAGTCAAGAACTTGCCTGCAAATGTGGAGTACACAGGAGATGCAAGTTCCATCCCTGTGTGGGGAAGATCCCCTGGACAAGGAAATGGCAACCTGCTCCAATATTCTTTTTTTTTTAACATTTTATTTTATTTTACTTTTTAATTTTCTTTACTTTATTGTGTTGGTTTTGCCATACATTGACATGAATCTGCCACGGATATACATATGCTCCCCCTCCAGAACCCCCCTTCCTCCTCCCTCCCGATTCCCTCCCCCTGGGTCATCCCAGTGCACCAGCCCCAAGCATCAAACCTGGGCTGGCGATTGGTTTCACATATGATAATTAACATGTTTTAATGCCATTCTCCCATATCATCCCACCCTTGCCCTCTTCCACAGAGTCCACAAGACTGTTCTATACATCTGCTGTCTAGCATGCTCAACATCACTCATTATCAGAGAAATGCAAATCAAAACCACCATGAGGTACCACTTTACACCAGTCAGAATGGCTGCCATCCAAAAGTCTACAAGCAATAAATGCTGGAGAGGATGTGGAGAAAAGGGAACCCTCTTACACTGTTGGTGGGAATGCAAACTAGTACAGCCACTATGGAGAACAGTGTGGAGATTTCTTAAAAACTGAAAATAGAACTGCCATATGACCCGGCAATCCCACTGCTGGGCATACACACCGAGGAAACCAGAATTGAAAGAGACACATGTACCCCAATGTTCATTGCCGCATTGTTTACAATAGCCAGGACATGGAAGCAACCTAGATGCCCATCAACTGACGAATGGATAAGAAAGCTGTGGTACATATACACAATGGAATATTACTCAGCATTAAAAACAAATTCATTTGAATCAGTTCTACTCAGGTGGACGGAACTGGAGCCTATTATCCAGAGTGAAGTAAGCCAGAAGGAAAAACAAAAATACAGTATACTAACACATATATATGGAATTTAGAAAGATGGCAACGAGAACCATGCATGCGAGACAGCAAAAGAAATGCAGATGTATAGAACAGTCTCGTGCTCCAATATTCTTACCTGGAAATTTCCATGGACAGAGGAGCCTGGTAGACTATAGTCCTTGGGGTGGGGTTGCAAAGATTTGGACAGGATGGGAGAAATATCAGTAACCTCAGATATGCAGATGATACCACGCTTACGGCAGAAAGTGAAGAGGAACTAAAAAGACTTGATGAAAGTGAAAGAGGAGAGTGAAAAAATTGGCTTAAAGCTCAATATTCAGGAAACTAAGATCATGGCAACTGGTCCCATCACTTCATGGAAAATAGATGGGGAAACAGTGTCAGACTTTATTTTTTTGGGCTCAAAAATCTCTGCAGATGATGATTTCAGCCATGAAATTAAAAGACGCTTACTCCTTGAAAGGAAAGTTATGACCAACCTAGACAGCATATTTAAAAGCAGAGGCATTACTTTGCCAACAAAGGTCTGTCTAGTCAAGGCTATGGTTTTTCCAGTAGTCATGTATGGATGTGAGAGTTGGATGGTGAAGAAAGCTGAGCACCAAAGTACTGATGCTTTTGAACTGTGGTGTTGGAGAAGACTCTTGAGAGTCCCTTGGACAGCAAGGAGATCCAACAAGTCCATCCTAAAGGAGATCAGTCCTGGGTGTTCATTGGAAGGACTGATGCTGAAGCTGAAACTCCCAATACTTTGACCACCTCATGCGAAGAGTTAACTCATTGGAAAAGACCCTGATGCCTGGAAGGATTGGGGGGCAGGAGGAGAAGGGGACAACAGAGGATGAGATGGCTGGATGGCATTACCAACTCAATGAACATGGGTTTGGGTGGACTCCGGGAGTTGGTGATGGACAGGGAGGACTGGTGTGCTATGGTTTATGGGGTCGCAGAGTCGGACATGACTGATCGACTCAACTGAACTGAGCAACTGATCATGATGCTTCCTGGCAGTATATTGAAATACACTTATATATTTACTTGAGCATACTTCATTCTGAGAAAGATTCTCTTTATACAGACTACGAACATCTCGTAAAAATCCAGAATTTAAATAAGTAATACAAGTTGAGCTACAGTAAAGAAGGGTAGAAGAACATTCTATGTGTTGTATATTTTTTAGAGAAAGGAATATGTAACTTTTGTTGGATTTTTCAAAAAAAAAAAAGTGTTCGGATAAGAATGCAATGTTAAGGTTCTCCAGTTTTTACTCCTGACCCAGGAATGATCATCTGATTTGTACTATTTAGGGCATGTTGTCTGCATTTCTCTCCCTAAATGTTAGATTAAATTTTTTTCTCATGGACTTAATTACTGGTCTAACCCCACACTTGACCTTTTCTCCCACATTCTCACTGATACTTGTATAGTCAGGTATTTTAATTTAAACTGTTTTTTAAAGCTGATAATGGTGTCTCATTGTGGTTTTATGTTTCCCTAAAGACTAATGAAGTTGACCATCTTTTTATGCGCTTATTGGCCATACTTATTTCTTCTTTTGTAAAACATCTATTTGGTTTTGTGACCATTTAAGTTTACTTTTTGACTTATTCATTTATGAGTTCTTTCTGTGATCTCTACCCAGTAACTTGCTAGGTAGGTGTACTGCCAGTATTTTCTTCCATTCTATGTCTTATCTTTATTTCTGAACAATGTCTTATGAACAGTGAAGGATTTTAATTTTGTTGAAATCTGATTTGTCACTTTTTTTCTTTTGGTCGTATAATTTATTTTTTTGTTATGTCCTATCTAAGAGATCTTTGCCTATTTCAAGGTCACAATAATCTCTATATTTTCTTCTTTAAATGTTGTAATGTTTACTTTTACATTTGGGTCTATGATTCATTTCGAATCACAATCATATTTGCTTGTCAACTTGATTTGAAATCACTTTCTTAGATTAGACTTTTCTTTCCCCACTATATAGCATCTATGGTTATTGTTGTGGTTGTTAAAACTGTCTTATAGAACGGGCCCCCTGTTGGCTCAGCAATAAAGAAGCTGCCTGCCGTGCTGGAGCTGCAGGAGGCGTGGCTTGACTCTGAGTCAGGAAGATTCCCTGGAGGAGGGCTTGGCAGCCCACTCTAGTATTCCTGTCTGGAGAACCCCATGCACTGGTGGGCTGTAGTCCATGGGGTTGCAAAGAATTGGACATGGCTGAGGCGACTTGGCATGCACAAGTGCATAGAGAGGAATTTTCATTAAAATGAAATAGTATAGAAAAATCTTTCCTTACATAAAAACTTTGTAAGAATGTCCAGAAAAGTGGCGTTTCAGTTTTGTCATAATATACCCTCCCATGAGAGCCCATTCTGAATTTGTGAGTCTCACAGTCAGAAGAACAAACGCCCCTGTGGGATTCTTTAGGAGTCCCATGCTGCTTTTGCATGCTCATAGTTGCCAGGCAGAAGGAAAAGGAAGTAGCACATTTTGTGAAAATAACTTCATTTGTACCTCTGCATTAGATAATGAAAGTCACTTCATTTTGATAATCAGAACTTTTGTCTTTGACTGTCTGTCCCTAGCCAGGACCCTGTTATCCGCCAGGACTAGGAGGGGCCTAGTGTACAGCTTGCCTTGCAGTTGTCCTCAGATGGTGCTGCAGAGATAGCAGTGTGCAGGGGAGACACACCCAGCTCTTGGAGTGGGTACCAAAGCTGCTGCTCTTTGCATCATCACTGCACTGTCATTTCCCTGTGGCTCAGTTACAACCTACTTGCCCTGAGCTGAGTGAATCTGGAGGATGCCCAGGCCTGGAAGTGACTACATGCAGATGAATGGCCTCTCACTGCACGCCCCCCGCGGGTCACAGCTCTGTCCAGGGTAGGCATGGCTGGCCACGAATGTCTTGGAATGTAGTCTGCCATAATTAACCAACTTGATTAAAAACATGCAACAAAAGTTAAATATGTCTTCAGCTGCAATAGAAAGTATCAAAATTTTTAATAGAGTTGAATTTTGTTCAAAAAGCAGGAAGAATTCCAGGTGGCTGGAGACAAATGTGTATTTGGGGGGTGGGGGGTGATGTGTCTGTTTGATGCATGTGTTTACTTTTTAATTTTTCTATCATTTTCCTCCTTGGCTAGTTTAGCACAAGAATGGAGTATGTCTCTATGCCTATGGAAGAATAATTCTTTCAGTGGTTACTGAAAGTCGGAAATGGGCTTCTCAGGTGGCACTAGTGGTAAAGAAACTGCCTGCCAATGCAGGAGATGCAAAAGACAAGGTTCGATCCCTGGATGAGGAAGATCCCCTGGAGGAGGGCGTAGCAATCTACTTGCCTGGAGAATCCCATGGACAGAGGAGCCAGGTGGGCTCCAGTCCCTAGGGTCACAGAGTCAGATGTGCATGAAAGACGAGAAGTATAGCAGGGGAGGTCAACAGGAATGAGACTTCATGAAATAATTGTCCTTATATAGATGACTGGTTATTTTAATAATCAGATGATTTGACTTTATCCTAATAGACAGCTGATTTTCAGAGTCACAGTACTTTTCTTTGATGAAAGCCTCAGATGATTTAGTGTAACAGAGAGAATGGTCATTTACTACAAACCACTCTTTCACCATTTAGCAACTACTGTGGCATATGTGTTGATGGCACAGACAGTATTTATAAAGAAGCAATTCATTTACTTTAGTTGGCTGAGTGGTAGGCATAACAATGGCCACTCAAAGACCATGAACTAGTCCTTGGAGACTTGTATGTGTTAACTTACAAGGCAAAATAAATGTTCAAAAATACCTATTTTTTCCAGGATTTGCTATTATGAGGGAAGTGTCCCAATTTTACTCCTTTTACATATCGTTTAATATACAGATTCCCTCTACTGAGACAGCAACTCAGCAGAAATTTCAGTCATTAGAAATTACATAATACACAAATATGTACTACATAATACACACATAATACTCATGTGTGTGTGCCTGTGTATTTAGGAGATACGAATTTAGGAGGTATGAGTAAGTTTAAGTTCTTGAGAGAGATAGGGACATTATCCTGGTTTCTTCTGTGTAGCTTCCCTAGCTGAGATCAGAAGGCTGCCTGGCCACAGGAGACAGACATGGAGACATTCAGCAACATGGTTGGCTCTGAAAATGAAGAAGGAAATCTAGAGGAGTCGGAGAAAACAAGGAGATAGATACTCCTCTAGAGTCTCTCCTAAAGGGAAATACAGCCCTATCAACTGTGGATTTTAGTCAATGAGGTCTCTTGGCCTTGCGACCTATGGAACTTTAGGATAGTATGCCTCTATTGTTTAATTTGTTACAGCAGCAGTGGGAAACTGATATAGACTGTGTACCTCAGGTGTAAATGGAGCCACAAAACCATCATTAATTATTGTTAGAGTCCAGGGACATACATATATAAACACACACATATATGCAAACACACATCTCCACATACAGGCATACATACATGTGTATATATTTGTGTATTATGTAATTTCTAATGGCTAAAATTTCTGCTGAGTTGCTGTCTCTGTAGAGGGAATTTGTATATTAAATGATATGTAAAAGGAGTAAAATTGGGTTATCTCCCTCATAATAGCAAATCCTGGAAAAAATTATATTTTTGAATATTCATCAGTATCTTATTAGTTATTGATTACACCCACCTGGTTATTATGAGTGCCTTATAGGAGCTTCCATGGTGGCTCAGATGGTAAAGAATCTGCCTGCAATGCGGGAGATCCAGTTCCATCCCTGAATCAGGAAGATCCCTCTAGAAAAGAATGGCTACCCACTCCAGTGTTCTTGCCTGGAAAATTCTATAGACAGAGGAGCCTGGTGGGCTACAGTCCATGGGGTCGCAAAGAGTCAGACACGACTGAGGAACTAACACTTTTTTGAAAGAATGAAATATTTGAATACTGTTGATCCTGATTCAGAAAATAGGGATTTTTCTTCTTTCCTTTTAGAAATGACAGTAAAATATACTATTGTTACAATGTGTATTTCATTAAGATAGAAGAGATTATTGATAATATGCTAAAGCAACAAATCTCAAACTTTTGGTTTGGGACAACTTTATAACCTTAAAAATTATTGAGGCCCTCTAAAGAGTCTTTGTTAATGTTGGTTACATACAGAGTTGTTTGTTCTACTAGAATTTTATTTTATTTTAATTAATTTAAATTTTACTTAAAATTTTTTCTTTTTGGATGCACTGCATAGCATATGGGATCTTAGTTCCTCGACCTGGTATCAAACGCACTCTCCTTGCACTGAAAGTGGGATGGGCAAGGGTGAGAGGAAGGCTGAAGAGAACGGGATCTGTGTATATGTAGAGCTGATTCTCACTTCATTGTGCAGCAGAAATCAACACAAACTTTGCAAAGCAATTGTACTTTAATAAAAAAAAAACACCTTGCAAAAAAAATAAGAAAAAATTATATTGAAGTTCAAAATTTGGTTACAAATGTGTGAGGGCTTCATGTACTCAATGAGACAGTACTTGTGTCTAAAATAAAGCAAAATATTTACTTAAACCTGTGCCCCGCTGTGGTGAAAGCACAGAGTCCTAACCACTCCACCACCAGCAAAGTCCCCCTGTATTAGAAATTTAAACTGATGAATCTTTAAAATATGGTTCACCAATTTATTAAAAATAATTAAATGAACCTATAATGTGATAACATAAATATATATTTTGTAAAAATAATTATATTTCAAAAAATTTTTTTAATGGAAGAATGGCATTATTTTAATTTTTGAAGATTTCTTTAAAGACTGGGTTAGTAGAAAATAGCTTGATTTCTGCATATCTACTTCTACTTTCATTCAGTTGCAACCTGTTTGGTTGAAGTATGTGAAGAAAAACTGGTCTTGGACAGGTACATAGTTGGAATGGAGAATTTTAACAGCCTTTTCAGATAATTGTGCTCATTTTTCTTCAACACTGTACCCAGACTTGACAGTTAGTAATTTCTTGAGGGCTGGTTTTAGTGTGGGATCTGAAAACATATTTGCTAATGTTTTGTACCTGGTTCTGTTAGAACTCACTGCTCTGTCCTGTGAAGCATCTTTTACTCATGGATAATTTTGTGCCACAACATATTAGACATTTGGGAAATATTGGCTTCTTCCCAAATTTTGGCCCAGTACACGCAATAGCAAAAAAAAAAAAAATTCACATTTATTAATGTTATGGGCATTCTCTTCAGAAAGTTTTACTTATTCGGAAAGATGTCAAGCTTCTGGTAGCAGATACAGATTTTTTAATTTTTTTCTTCTTTTGTTAGAGAGCTCAAATTGGTAGTAGCTACTTTTAGTTGTTTTCCTTGTAGTGACAGCTCATGTCATTCATTTTCAAGAAAATTTCTGCTAAATATTTAGTTTGTTGGGTGTACTTTAAAAAAGCAGGGAAGTGGGGTGTGCTTCATGAAAAATGAAGCTACTTCAGCCTGCAGTGCAATCACACAAGTGCTAGTCTCAAAACAACCATTGTACTTGAACAAGGAGCACAGTGCTTTGGCATGCAGTTCCGCTCTGTCATAGCATTATTAAAATTGGTAATAAAAGTAGTCAAGGATCAAGATCGAAAACAGCCTGAATTTACTAAATAAGTTTTATTGCATCATTAATGACATTCTTAAGTGAAGCAGAATTTCTTTTGTTTTACCTGGAGTGTGTGGCCTTGAACAATACAGGGTTTGTTACTATTCCTGGCTGCCACTGCCTTGACTGGTGCTAAAACTCCTGCAGTTTTACCACCATTGTTTCTGCACTATAGATGCAAATAGCAACATAGTGAAAAGTCAGTTGACATCTTTATTATGAAAACAGCTTTGACTTCTGAACGCAAGGACAGGATCATGGGGACCCCACAGACAGTAGGTGAGAAAGTAAGGGTGGCTCTGTATATTCACAAACAGCTCTCCTCACTGTGGACTGCGGTATTTTCACAGTGTTGGGAACATAGTAAGAAGGGTACTGCAAGCACACATGTTTCCATGGTTACATAAATTACCTGTGTGTCTGGTATCAGACACAAGCAGGGCTTCCGCTCTGCAGAGAGTTACAGAGGAGAAACAGCCACCTCTTCATTCCAGCCAGTTCTGCCCTACAGAAACGCCAGCCAGTGCGGTCACATCTGCTTCTGAAGCGACATCAGAAATTTGTCTTCTATGGACAACGTTTTGATTTTTCAGACTGTGCCAGCTGATGAAGTATTTGAACCAAAAACACCA
The DNA here is from genome assembly GCA_007570785.1 of Antilocapra americana. Lineage (NCBI taxonomy): Eukaryota > Metazoa > Chordata > Mammalia > Artiodactyla > Antilocapridae > Antilocapra > Antilocapra americana. The sequence continues at coordinate 133,558 of ML663570.1, forward strand.
GCAAAGGGAAAACAAAACACTTCATTCTGGATTTGGTCTGCAGCCAACCTCTATAGCACATGGGCAGCAACTGCTTGTGCAGTGAAGGAATAAAGTTGAGAGTGACCAGAGCGGAGGGTCAGCCGGCCAGGGCCCCCTGCGTAGGTTTTGACGTGCTTGCTGGGATTAGGTCCTCGGAATCTCCGACTGTCACAGACAGAGGAGAAAGCTGACGCTTCAGCTCAGGTCTTAGCCGTCTTAGGTATCGGACCAGCTGCGACAGTGCTGTGTTACAGAAGTTCTCCTTGTGAACTAGAGCAGAAAACTCCAACTCAAAAAGTGAGAGATGCTGAAGAGCAACCGTGGGTAGACTGTGATAACTTCAGACGTAGCCAGACATCTAGAATGTAGAGAACGCTGGGGTGACCACCGCAGTGAAGCTGAAAACGTTAGCGCCACTTTGTCTCTTGTATTCACTAGATGTATCTACCTACAGCCACTAAGCTCGCAAATGATCTGTGACTTTTTTAAAAATATTGTTCTAGCATTTTAATAGGCCATTTGGGTCTCAGGCAGTCGAACTGATGGGATAGTCATAAAACTAGTCATTAAAAAAGGTATTTGGATACAAATAAACTGATCATATCATAGATTTATTTTGTTAAATTCACATTTGGTGGTAAACATTCTTTGTGTTCAAATCACCATGTGTGGTGCCCTGAGGCTAAAACGTTGACCAAGATATAGATGTTTTTCTGCTCAGAATTTACTCTGTGGTGAGTGACAGTCAGAAATGCAGAGCCGCCTGGGGTAAGTGCTTCATGGCAGCCTGTATGAAGCTGGGGCATCGGCCCCGTGTTGTTCTAGGCTTCCGGGAAAGAGAAATGAACAAGATGGCAAATGTCCCTGACCTCAAGGAGCTTACATTCTAGTACCCTCTGGAGTAAAAAGATAAATAGCGTGAAAACAGAGGAGATGGTGAAAGTGACACCAGTGGAACAAGCAGAGAGTTTAAGCAAAATTCGGCCCTGGAGCCCAAAGCTATGAGGTAGGTCACTTTTACAGGGAGAAGAAAGAGCTGCATGAGAGGTAGCGACCTTCTCTTTCTGCTGAATTGCTCTTGATGTATAGTATTGCATTAGTGTCTGGCGTGCGACATTGGGGTGAGGTGTGTTTGTACACCATAGAATGATCACCGCGATGAATCCAGTTACCATCTGTTACCATACAGAGTTATTGCAGTATTATTGACTGTAGTCTGAATGTCAGGACAACACTTGCAAAGTATAAAAGTCTAAAGTACCTCCAGAGAATTGCAAGGGGGACATGGTGGCTGCAGAATTAACCATGTTAGCTTCCAAAACTGCAGCACAGTGTTATTTTTTATGTAAAAAACGGAGCCTATAGATTGCATGTTACTGAGTTTGCAAGCTGAGATTTCTGAATTCTAAATTATATAAGCCATGACAATAAGATTACATTTGTGAAAGCATTCAGCTCAGTGTGAGACTATACTGGCAACTCAAAACTCTCAATTGATACTGAAAGTTTTGAAGCGGTATTAGTCAATCTTTGCTAAGGCTTTGGTTTGATAATACAATGTCAGTAATTTAGAACCAACATAGGTTTATATTTTTTGTTCTTACTGTGTTCTAGCTGCAGTGTCTGCAGCTTAGTTGTGCCTTTGCTGTATTTATCTTTTTCTAGTCAGGATCCAGGCTAAATGGGGCACGGTGTGCACAGAGCGTAGTGGAAAAGTGTCGATGGACAAAAAATCAAGGACTCTAAAGCCTTCTTATTGGGTGTGGTATACATGACTTCATCATGTTCTGTTGGCTAATATGGGTCACATGACCAGGCCTGTCCTTTATGGAACAAAGGAGGCACTTAAGTCACATGGCACTGCTTAGGCATGTGGGCTAGTAACTAATAGGGAGCAGGAATACTATCTGCAGCAATTATTCTCCTGATTTGCTCCACTGTAGGTTGAGTTTTGGGGTATATGGAATATCGGGTCGGCAGAGTTACTACAGTTCAGTTCAGTCCAGTCGCTCAGTCATGTCCGACTCTTTGTGACCCCATGGACTGCAGCACACCAGGCCTCCCTGTCCATCACCAACTCCCGGAGTTTACTCAGACTGATGTCCATTGAGTCAGTGATGCCATCCAACCATCACATCCTCTGTCATCTCCTTCTCTTCCAGCCTTCAATCTTTCCCAGCATCAGGGTCTTTTCAAATGAGTCAGTTCTTTGCATCAGGTAAAACATAAGGAAATTTATTGTCATAGTTCTTGGCCCAGTTCCAGAGACAATTGTCTTGAAGTTTTTTATAGTCTAGCTGGTTATACAGTCTGTAATTTGTTCATGAATTCAGAAAAGTATGAAGCCTATGAAAGACCCAGTTTGGGAATGTTTCTGTCACTTGATAAAATTCTCCTAATAGAGATATGAATATCTTTAACATATTTTTATAGACTTAACCAAGAAGCATTTCTCATATGTGTCCAAGAGCTCAAAATACATACCTTCTCCGAGCTAGAATCCCACAAGGCCATTCTCCATTCTAAGCCTGAGTAAAAATCACTCTGGAGCATTTAAAACTCCAAAAGTGAAATTTATCTATCTGTACTAAGCATTGTACTCACTTTTCAGGAGTTTTCAGATTTCTGTGGTCCAGGCATTACAACAAGTTCTCAATCTCTGTTTCTTTTCCAAGGATGCAGGAGAGTCTGGGCAGAGCTCCTTTTGTTACCCATGACTTTCTCTTTAGTACAATGAAACATTTACTGACATAAGGACAGCATTTCAAAATCTCGGGATTAGCCTCTCATCCCACCCTATCCCTTGTTTGATATTGGATGGTGAAACTCAGCCACTGACTTAGAACAATGAGCATCCTTCTGGCCCTAAATTAGGTGTTGCTCTTCCTGAGCTGCTGTTCCTGCAATGCCATTTACAGCATGTGGCGAGAAGAAATTTAGGGGGGACCTAGTCACTCAAGAAGCAGATCTCTGTGTTTATTTTTAAAACTCTTCTGCAGAGATGAAGACTGCTTGCATCTGCTTTATAGCACCACAACATCCTTTTGGAATGCTTAGCACCCATAAACTCTGTGTGAAACTGTTCTGGTTCCTCTGGTAATGTTAAGATTCTTTTGATGAAGTAGAATATGAATAATTAAATAGCAGTGTCTGCTGCACCCCCTCCCTAACTTAGGGATTTGCAAGTTGATGTAATATTTCTATATCATACAGTAGATTTTAATTAAAATCAGAATGCTGTGTAAGATTGAGCAAATTGTGTTCCATTTGAAGAATTAAAGAATTACTCAGGCTTGCCAGCATGATCTAAAATTCTAATTCTAAACTCTTCTACAAATGCCAGATGCACAGGATTCTTACTGTCCATCAAATACCACCTGGAAGTATTTATCACAGCAGAAGGAGCAAGCCTGTAATATCTTTTCTGGAGGGAGACTTTTTATTAAAATTGGCTTCCTTTGATAATGTCCACATTTATAATAAACGGACTCCATGAAAGGTCCTTAACTCTAATCAGGAATGCAGAACTGATTACAGTGTTTTCACGACCATATGAAAGATAAAACCCTCAAAAGATTTTGCTTCAGTGGTAAATCAACTCTTTATACACCAAAGAGAAACATAGAAGCAAGTAGAAATTTGCTGAAATAGCCTTATTTGTCATCAACCAACTTGAAAGAAAGAGTTCAAAAATATTTCCTCCTCCTGGAAAGAATACCAGTTGATTTGGGCCATGAAGTCCTTTTTACAAGTTTAGGAAGAGAAGAGCGCCTTAGAGTTTGTCAGCAGAAACTCTTGGATTTTCATGGTTTTCATGTTCTATGTTTCAGTAGCAGTTTGAAATGATATCAGTGTTTGTATGGATTAAAAAAAGAAAAAAGATAGTGACAAAAATGATGTTTTGAATTTGGAAGGAAGTTTGATACTTTGTATCCTGTCCTGAGCCTGGAGCCTACCTAATTCACAGCCTAAAACTGAGATCCTGACCTTATAAAAAGAGGCTTTTTTAAAAGTAAGAGAGAGGCAGAAGAGGTGAGTAAGAGGGCAATGTGACTGCAGAAACATGGCCAGAAAGGTGTAAGGCTGTTGTCTTTGAAGAAGGCACACAGGGGAGTCAGGAACCACGTGGGCTGTGCTCAGCTTCTGGACGCTATGAAAGGCAAACGGATTCTCCTCTGGAGCCTCCAAAAAGAAACCCAGCTCTCCCTGCACGTTGGTTCTAGCCCAGTGAAACTCATGTTGAAATTCTAACCTACAAAGCTTGTAGGATAATAAATTTGTGTTGTTTTCATTCAGTAAGTTTTTGGTGATTTGTTACAGCAGCAATAGAAAACTCAAGAAGCTAATGATTTAGCTCAACAATTGATACATACTTTTCTGCTTTCTACACGTTCATACGTACCTTTCTGCTTTCCACTCAGCGAACAAGACTACAGCAACACTACTATTTTTAGTTCCTTCTTGAATGCAAGGGCTTGGCTTCTTTATGTCCACTTCCCATTATGTATTCTGCCTTCCAGAACTGGAATCAATTCTTATTCCAGAATTGATTCAATTCACTGAGCTCCTCAGATGAACAGTATCATTATTGGCCATTTTTTTTTCATTCCTTTTTTTGGCTTTTTTTCTCTTTTTTTTTTTTTTTTGAGAGGGGCATAAATTTTATTCAAAGCAATTGTGTGCCACAGATCTGGCAAATTGTACATGAAAAAGAAAAACAAAACTGTCATGAATCAAGTTTAGATATTATGTGTGACGTTTGGTAGTCTCTAATAATAATCAGGCCTTAGATATTGGAGTATACCAGCTGATGTCTTCATTTCAGTCAACAAAATTTTTGCAGCATGTATTGAGTGCAGGCCTTGTGCTAGGTTCCATGAGATTAATAAAAGTGTGTCTCCACTCTTAAGGAGTGAGGCATTAATAATGTTAAATGGTAACAATTGAAATAATGCTCAGAAAACACTAAATATTCAATGGTCTAGAGCATTTTGGGTATATCTTTCCTTTTCTCCTTTGCCTTTAGTGTTTCCTCTTTTCTCAGCTATTTGCAAGTCCTCCTCAGACAACCATTTTGCCTTTTTGCATTTCTTTTTCTTGAGGATGATCTTGATCACTGCCTCCTGTACTATGTCACAAACCTCCATCCATAGTTCTTCAGGCATTCTGTCTATCAGATCTAATCCCTTGAATCTATTTGTCACTTTCACTGTGTAATCATAAGGGATTTGATTTAGGTCATACCTAGTGGCCTAGTGGTTTCCCTACTTCCTTCAATTTAAGTCTGAATTTGGCACTAAGGAGTTCATGATCTGGGCCATGGTCAGCTCCCAGTCTTGTTTTTGCTGACTCAATATAAACTTCTCCATCTTCAGATGCAAATATAATCAATCTGATTTTGGTATTGACTATCTGGTGACATATATGTGGAGAGTCATCTCTTGTGTTGCTGGAAGAGGGTGTTTGCTATAACCAGTGCCTTCTCTTGGCAAAACTCTGTTAGCCTTTTCCTTGCTTCATTTTGTTCTCCAAGGCCAAACTTACCTGTTACTCCAGGTATCACTTGACTTCCTACTTTTTGCATTCCAGTCCCCTATGATGAAAAGGACATCTTTTGGGGGTATTGTTACTCTTTTTACAAAAAGTTTGTTTATTTATTTGGCTTCATCAGGTCTTAGTTCTTCGCATGTGAACTCTTAGTTGTGGCACGTGGAATCTAGTTCCCTCAACCGGGGATTGAACCCAGACCCCGTGAAATTTGGAGTTTGGAGTGTTGCCCATGGACCACCAGTTCCATTCTTCTCTCTCTGCCTCATGCCCCCAGTTCATGGTCTGTAATCCTTCTACTATGTATGTATTGTGTTGTGTTGCTTTAAAAATAAGTGTAAATTGGATCATAGTTTAGGTCTCATCCTGCATCTTGTTTGTTTGACTCAAAATTGTATGTCTGCGATCTGTCTTAACAAATGTAGGTTTATTTTATTGCTTTTTACTGCTCTGTTGTATTTTGCTTTATGATTTGGTAAAATTTCATTTCCCATCCTACTCTGATGGACATTTAGTTTGTCTCCAACTTCTAGTTATTAGAAACAAGGGTGAAAAGCATGGAGTTGTATACATCCAGCATCTTCAGTTTTGTCAGATGCTGCCACTGTCTTTCACAGAGTCTTATCCACTTACTTTGCCGCAAACAGTGTGCGAGGATGTTTATTTCCAAAGCCTCCTGTAGTATTAAGTGTTGTTTAAACTGTGTTGCAGGAAGTGATATTTCAGTATTTTCACTTCATTGATTACCACTGAGGTTTTGACCATGTCTTGCTATACTTGTCACTTGTGTTTTTTTTTTTTTTTCCTGTGAAATGTGTGTTCACGTTCTCAGCCCATCCTCCAGTATTGTGTGTGGTTTTTTGTTGTCGTTGTTGATTTTTAGGATTTTTTAATGTAGTTTAATCCTTCTTAGTTGTACACATTATAGATGTCTTCTCAAGGTCTGGTAATTTCAGTTTGGTTGTGTCTATGACATTCTTCATTATAAAATACTGCTGATTTTAACAGAGCTAAATCTATGAGTTTTTCTGTTGTACTTCATTTTTTCCTTCATATTTGTTTAAGAAATTTGCTTACTCTATTAACATCATAAAATTTTTATTCTGTAGTTTCTTCTAATCTCCCCAAGTTTCACTTTCACACTAATAGGTTTCATCTACCTGAAATATTTTTTACATATTATATGAGCAGGGAGTTACTTTTCTCCCCAAATGATGAAACCCTTCTTCTGTACTATTTTTCATAGAGCAAGTTGTAGTGAACTAAGCCCTTTATTTGTTTCTATCAATCTTGTTTTTTGTTCTTTTTTAATTACTATGACATTTCAAGTTTTCTTTGTTTGATTTTGATATTTTTGAGCTATTTTCAGACCTTCACTGGTATAATCATTTGTCAGTGTAATGTGTACTAGCAGTATGTCAAGTGTCCCACAAAATGCAGTTGGATTTTGTTTGCAATTGCATTCAATTTTAGATTAACTAGATCCTCTAAATTAACGCACACATTATCTTTATAGTGTGGAGTCTTTGCCATGTAAACATGGAATATCCTTACATTTATTAACATGTCTTTTATGTCTTTTAATAAAGTTTCAGAATGTACTTCATAAATATTTTACACAATGCTAGTTCTTTTCTCAGTATTTTAAAATAAATTTTATTGTTATTTTTTTGTTACATTTTCTCATTTACTTTTGCTGGTGGTGTTCAGCATGAACTCTTCTGTTAATTACAATGTCTTGATTCCCTAGTAGGAAAAGACCCAGACCTCAATGGGATGATGCTGTCTCCAATGAAATAGAATATTTCCTTTTGAAAAGCCTTACGTGTTGGTTCACCATCCTGGGCAACTATATTCAAATTGGTGTGTATCACTCTAAAAGTATATAAACTGTGTGTTCTCTTTGTATGGAAATAGAATCTTATCTCCATCTCTTCTAACTCTAGGCTGTAAGTAAATTGCTGACTCTGCAGGAGTCACCACCACTAAAAATGATTGGGAGAGATGTCCTGTTCTTACGTGGCTTTGGGGAAAGTTTGATAAAACTCTTCCATAGGAGCCCTTAGTTCAGTGAGGTGACTGTTGCAAAAGAATGCTTATCTCTGTTTGATTTTTAATGATCCTCATTAAATTTTCCACTTCTTGGGTCAATTTTGAATGTTAATTTTTTTTTAAATCCATTTAAACTGTATTTTCAAATTTATTGTCAGGTTAAAAAGAAGTGCTCTTTTATTTTCTGGAAGACATGGGATTTTTAAGCTATGTATTATCATTGATTTCAAATTTTATCGTGGTCTGATTCAATAATATAGTTTTTATAATATCAGCTCTTTAAAATAGTTGAGAATTCTTCTATGATCTTTACATAGTCAAGTTTTTATGTGTGTTTGATGCAAGTGCATTTTCTTTCTTTTTTTTAACTTCTGTATTGGAATATAGCTGATTAACAATGTTGTAATATTAGGATGGTGCAAAAGTAATTGCAGTTTGCATTGTCGAACTTTGCCAGTAGAAATTGGAATACATTCCTAAATAAATGTGGTTATGTTATCATTTTAATACACATTTCTCAATTTGTACTTTTGCTAATGACTTCTTTCTATTTATTTTATATTGATTTTAGATGACAGAAATGATGTTAAACAGCAAATTTGAGTGTTTTTTTAATTCAAGTTCAAAATAAGTCATAAAGCAACAGAGATAACTCCCAACATTAGCAACACATTTGGCCCAGGAACTGCTGATGAACATACATGGCGCAGTGATGGGCCAAGAAGTCTTGCAAAGGAGACTAGCCTTGAAGATGAGGAGGATAGGGTCAGCCATCAGAAGTTGACAGCGACCAACCGAGAGCCGTCATCGAGGCTGATCATCTTACAACTAGCTACGTGAAAAGTTGCTGAAGAACTCAACGTCAACCATTCTATGGTCATGTGGCATTTCAGCCAAATGGGAAAGATGAAAAAGCTTGATAAGTGGGTACCATGTGAGCTGACGAGAATGAAAAAAAATAATTGTTTTGAAGTGTTGTCTTCACTTATTCTGTGCAACAACTAAGAACTATTTCTCGATCAGATCATGATGTGCAAAGAAAAGTGGACTTTATACTACAACTGGTGGCAACCAGCTCAGTGACTGGGCTGAGAAGAAGCTCCAAAGCACTTCTGAAAGCCAAACTTGCACCAAAAACAGGTCATGGTCACTATTTGGTGATCTGCTGCCCATCTGCTCCATTACAGCTTTCTGAGTTCCAACGAAACCATTGCATCTGAAAAGTATGCTCAGCAAATCGACGAGATGCACTGAAAACTGCAGCACCTGCAGCCAGCACTGGTCAACAGAAGGGGCCCATCTGCATCCTCTCCTGACCTCTCACCAGCCGACTACCACTCCTTCAGGCAGCTTGACAACTTTTTGCAGGGGAAAATGCTTCCACAGCCAGCAGGAGGCAGAAAATGCTTTCCAAGAGTTCATTGAATCTGAAGCATGGGATTTTATGCTACAGAAATAAATGCCCACATTTTTTCTCATGGGCAAAAATGTGTTGGTTTTAATAGTTAACAGTTCCTATTTTGATTCATAAAGATGTGTTTGAATCTAGTTATAATGATTTAGAAGTCATGGTCTGAAACCACAGTTACTTTTTCACTAACCTAATAGTTTCAGGTGAACATCGAAGGAACTCAGCCATACATGTATATGTATCCATTCTCCCCCAAACTCCCCTCCCATCCAGGCTGCCTCAAAATACTGAGCAGAGTTCAAGTGCATTTTCTTTCTTTCTTTTTTTAATTTTCTTTACTTTATTGTGTTGGTTTTGCCATACAATGACATGAAACCACCATGGGTTTACATATGCTCCCCCTCCAGAACCCCCCTCCCTCCTCCCTCCCGATTCCCTCCCGCTGGGAAATCTCGGTGCACCAGCCCCGAGCATCAAACCTGGGCTGGTGATTGATTTCACATATGGTAATTAACATGTTTCAATGCCATTCTTCCATATCATCCCACCCTTGCCCTCATCCACAGAGTCCACGAGTCTGTTCTATACATCTGCGTTCTTTTTGCTATCTCGCATGCAGGGTTCTTGCTGCCATCTTTCTAAATTCCATATATATGCGTTAGCATACTGTATTGTTTTTCCTTCTGGCTTACTTCACTCTGGATAATAGGCTCCAGTTCCATCCACCTGAGAACTGATTCAAATGAATTTTTTTTTTAATGCTGAGTAATATTCCATTGTGTATATGTACCACAGATTTCTTATCCATTCGTCAGTTCATGGGCATCTAGGTTGCTTCCATGTCCTGGCTATTGTGAACAATGCGGCAATGAACATTGGGGTACACGTGTCTCTTTCAATTCTGGTTTCCTCGGTGTGTATGCCCAGCAGTGGGATTGCTGGGTCATATGGCAGTTCTATTTTCAGTTTTTTAAGGAGTCTCCACACTGTTTTCCATAGTGGCTGTACTAGTTTGCATTCCCACCAACAGTGTAAGAGGGTTCCCTTTTCTCCACATCCTCTCCAGCATTTATTGCTTGTAGACTTTTGGATGGCAGCCATTCTGACTGGTGTAAAGTGGTACCTCATTGTGGTTTTGATTTGCATTTCTCTGATAATGAGTGATGTTGAGCATCTTTTCATGTGTTTGTTAGCCATTTTTATGTCTTCTTTGGAGAAATGCATTTTCTATTGAGGTATAAAATTCCACTTTTAAAATCATATTATTCAAATGTTATTGTTGTGTATTTTTATCTGCATATCCCAAAAGTTTCTGAAAGGAGTGTATTAATATCTCAAAATTATAGGTTTTCTTTCTGTACCCTTTTACTTTTTGCTCTATTTCAAAGCTATAACATGGCTTTTATGTACATGACACTTAAAATGATGTCCCATTGCATAACATGGGAGAGGGAAAAAGCTAATGTGTGGTCATAAAAAGGGTTGGGTGATGGGGAAAATATGACAGCATCATCATTGGTTTAGTATATGAGTGTATATCAGGGAATATTGTTTATAAAGGGTATAATAGAATTAGCCTACCTTCAGAAACAGTTAACATTCTGGACAGCATTAATCCTGAAATCAGTTTCAAAATCATATTCATATTCAAAAGCGTATTAAAAAGCAAAGACTTCAGTTTGTCGACAAAAGTCTGTCTAGTCAAAGCTATGGTTTTTCTAGTAGCTGTGTACAGATGTGAGAGTTGGACCATAAAGAAGGTTGAGCACCGAAGAACTGATGCTTTGGAACTGTGGTGTTGGAGAAGACTCTTGAGAGTCCCTTGGATAGCAAGGAGATCAAACCAGTCAATCCTAAAGGAAATCAGTCCTGAATATTCTTTGGAAGGACTGATACTGAAGCTCCAATCCTTTGGCTATGTGGTGCGAAGAACCAACTCTTTGGAGAAGACCCTGATGCTGGGAAAGATTGAAGGCAGAAGGGGACAACAGAGGATGAGATGGTTGGATGGCATCCCCGACTCAATGGAGATGAGTTTGAGTAGATTTCCAGAGTTGGTGATGAACAGGGAGGGCTGGCGTGCTGCAGTCCATAGGGTCACAAAGAATCAGACACAACTGAGCGACTGAACAACGACAACAGAGTTGAATAGAAAGGAGAGTGAAAGAAGTCCTGAGGTCTCAGGGCAGGGTTAAAAAAGCACAATTGGAAAGGTTGAGAGTGTTGAGTATAGCTCTGAAGAGGAGACGAGAGTCTTTTTTCCAAATACTATTTTAATTGATAGTGAATGAAAAAATAGTCCTAGTGGTATAAGAAGATGCTTTCCATCTCTAGGCTGCAAAGCCACTCTTGAAAAAAAAATCTCTTGTATCATTTGTTTATTGAATACAAATAGTTAATAAGCTGTTGCAATAGTGAGCCTATCACTGAAGTGATTCCAACAGATGAAGTCTACACATGGGGCTGGTAAGCTCCACAAATGCTAATCGCTTTTCTTGTTTGACTGTTTAAACTTAACCCATTTTTAACACTAGAATTAATAGTAGTATAGAAAAGAGAGAAGAAAAAAAAAAAAACCTTCCCAGATACTTATAGTCCAAATAGAAAAAAAAAATGCCTTCCCTAATACTTGTAGTCCCAAGTACTTATAGTCGTTTGTGAAATTAATTTTACCAAGGAAAAGTTGCCGAATGATACAGAAAGGCTGCTTTGACTCTATCTTGACACTAACATCAGTTTGTGTGCCATATCCTGGGAGAGCAGGATTGGATAAAGTGGAGGCGGAAGAGCTGCTGTTTGTAAAATCCAGATGGTACAGAGTTCTTTTTAAAAGGGTGGGAACGTAACCACCTTCCAAAGATGAAAGTAAGCAAGCACCACACGTATTTCTTCAAGAGCTAAATGTTCTCCCTTTTTCCGGTTTGCTTTTTCTCAACATGAAGCTTTTAATCTTCTGCCAGGAGCCAGAAATCTTGGGAGAAGAAAAAAACAGTTTCAGTAGTCACTGCCAACAATCTGGGTAGCCGGACAGGTGTGTGTGAGGCTCTGAATTCCTGCCTGGGTAGTTGTATAACTGGGATGCTCCTCTGCCATGGTACTGCTTCTGAGATTGTTTACTTCATTGTAATTCACTTCTTTAAAGATTTTTAAATTGAGATTCCTCGTATAGAAATCTCTTATGTTTTATTGCCTTGATGATGAGCGGAGATTAGCTTTGCATTTGCAAAATTAAATTACTTTCCCAAAGTATTTCTTAATTTTCATGCAGATGCCACTGAAAATTCCAAGAGAGTGAGAAGTTGTTAGCTGCACTTTAAATACCAGAAAATCTCTGTGTGGGAAGGGGAAAGGAAAAGGGTGAAATTACTTTTATTTTAAAATTGAACATAGGGGTGTTCGTTCTTCAGAATACACATCTGGAGAATAAGTACCTAAGGGGAAAACACTTTCATAGTTCAAATTTTGAACGTTTTAGTGTCAAACTTTTACATCACTAGCATCTACTAAGGAAAAATAAAAGGAATTTAAAAATAAGGGGTGAACAGCTGTACTGCTGTGAGAACAGCATCCTGGGCCCATTTCAAACTTGTTTCTGAGAGTTCAGCTTCCCTCCAAATTTTATTGATGAGTTGGGATCTATTGTGATAGTACCCCAATAATGTCCTTCCAATTCCGTGTCCCTTTTTCATCTCCAGATCAGCATATCAGCAATTCCATGTTTTACTTGGCAATTCCCCTTGGCTCTTAGGATCAGTATTGAAACCTGTGAGTTAAATTGACACCTGATGAACTGACAACAAGTTTATTTGTATGCACACATGAGCCAACAAGAAAAATAGCTTGCTGGTTGAATGGCTAAAGGGCAAACTTTGTAGGGGAGCGGAAGGGGGAGAAATGGCTTCTATGGGAAGGACAGATAGGGTTTTTTAGGAAAGATAAATGGGTTTTTAGGAGAAAACAGTGGGAAATAAGTTAATGGTAATATTTGACTATTGTATAGTATATATTATATACTCTAATATTATTATATAATAGAAAAAACTACAGTTTTTTCTGTTTTTCCTTTTTATCTTTTTCTGGACCTGTTTTCTTCAGGGTCATAAAACTCTCCTTAAAAGGGGATTTATGGTAGGTTTACTCTTGGTTTCTTTCCTTAGAGTAGAAGCTGCCCTGAGAGGGAATTTAAGGCAGTCCTCGTTTCTAAAAAGTTTCTGTTTTTAGTCAGATAAGAGAACTCTGAAAAGGCTTCTCTCTCCATATGTTGAATTTCAAATGTCTTCAGCTTAAAATAATCCTTATACCAACTCTGGAGTTCCAAGTGAGTGCCCACACTTTGAGGAATTCAGGTTTCTAAAGTTGACACTTCAAATGTGCTAAAGTTACTCTACAATCAGTTACAGCATAAAATATAAAGAGAAAGAAAAGAGAAGTAATTCTTAATCTGCTGAAGTCTGAAAAGTTCTCCTAGGGTATCTTCCTAAATGAATTAGATACATTAAATGGCAAAAAGAAACTTTCATAATTATTCATCTTTAATAACTGATAATCTTTGATGATCTTTTTGATAATTTCTCTCAGTAAATTATCCACACAAATGGTTATTTAATGAGGTACCAAGTTCCGAATAACTCATTTCTCGTTAAACATTTGATCAGTCAGCAAACACTTAACATGATGGGTGACTGACTCATTATAACTTCTGAGTTTGATCGAAACTCCTGTCACTTGACATTTTCTTAAAACATCTGGATCAATAACATATGTGGGCAACCTGAAGCTCTAATTAGATTATTTGTGTTATTGTGAGCCTTCAGTTACTGTGTGCATTTAGAGTTTTAGCCTTGTTTCTGTCTCTTTTATGGGAAAATGAATAGATTCACTGTTTATGCGATAATAAATGAATCTCAGAGTTTTGAAGGGTGAACTTTGTTCATTTATTCAGATTGGACTTATTATAGAGACCATATTTCTAAATCAGAGTGAAGATCAGTGGCAGAATGAATCAATGTATAAAATTATCTTTGCATCTCTTGAAGAAATAAATCTAATAGGTAAAGTAAAATCAAGTTCTGCTGGCATTTTGTACATTCATAGAGCAAAGTTAATGGTTTTAGGTTTTGTAGTTTTGGTGGGGATTTTTTGATACATATTTATCACAGAAAAACTAGCAATGACATCAGAATAAGTCAGCTTTGTTTTCTTTTCCTTCATTGTTAAAGCTCATGTTATTCTGTACTGGTAGAGCTGACAGCCTGAGGAGCTCTAATAAGTCATCAAATGTCTCACGCTATTGCAACCTTTGTGTTCTCAAGTGCTTTTCTGGGTGGAAGATTAAAGACCCTCTTAACTATCTTGATATTTAGTTATTAGGGAGTGGTTTGTATAATTACAAGGCTTCCCTGGTGGCTCAGATGGTAAAGAATCTGCCTGAAATGTAGGAGACCCTGGTTTGATCCCTGGATCGGGAAGACCCCCTGGAAAAGGGAATGGCTGGCTACCCACTCCAGGATTCATGCCTGGAGAATTCCATGGACAGAGGAGCCTGGCAAGCAACAGGCTGTGACTGAACTTCAAAGTAAGAATACCACGTTTTAAGTGTCCATTGTTCCGGAGTCCAGTGGGCAAAGCATCCAGTTGATGTCTCAGCTTTTGAGGTTATATCCTGATTTATCCAGACACCTCAGTGTGCGCACATGTCTTCTATCTGATGTGTTTGCTGGTCTGAGGCCATAGAAACCAAACCACCTGCCTCCTATACTAGATTGTAAGCCCCATGCAGACGTGAAGTCCTCCTGGGCCCGTGTTGCCAACGCCCGGCAAGCCACACTGACATGCAGTGCTTGAGCACGCAGTACCTCCTCTCTCTCGTTTGAGATCAATTAGCCGCTCCAGTGTTCTGAGGCTCCCCTTCTGGCTCAGCTGGTAACAAATCCGCCTGCAGTGTGGAAGACCTGGGTTTGATTCCTGTGTTGAGACGATTCCCTGGAGAAGGGACAGGCTACACACTCGAGTATTCTGGCCTGGAGAATTCCATGGACTGTATTACTATACATGGGGTCACAAAGAGTCAGACATGACTGAGTGACTTTCACTTTTTATAAGAATTATTAGGAGGAAAAATCCCCAAGAATGTGACCTGTGGCCATGAGAGTTAAGAGGTAGTCATTGTATCGATCGCATGAACGCAGCTTATTCTTACTTGCTGCTAGGGAAAGAAAGAGTAGAAATAATGTAATACGCAGAAGCCAATATTTATAAAGATGATGTTGGTAAATTTTAAGCGAAGCTATGAATTATTGTCCTTTGAGGTTTTGAATAGTGACTTAAAATATCTACCTATCCTTGCTCCATTCACTAGGCTATATTTTTGCTTAAACTGTAGGAGGCAAGAATAACTGAAGAACAGTGTGCTGACTGTATCTTTCTGGTTCTTGGACATCTGGGGCTTTGCTGACCTAGAGAGATGTCGCCCCACAGGGTCAACCATTGCTAGAGACAGAAGGTGCCTCTTGTGTGTGAACAACCCACCCAGATCCTCCCCCAGCCCCCATCTCTGCTGAATTCTTAGGGAGTTCTCACTCTGCAGACCACCAGCCACCGGCCCCAAGCACCCCAGGGCTGGAAACCAGACACCTAGGGGCAGTCTGTATGCTCGGGACCCACTGCTGTGAATCAATTAGCCAGTCCCAAACCTGGTTCCCCTGCCTACCTTTTCCTTTCCACAGAAACCTCCATAGAGGTTCTTGCCCACATCTTCCCCTTACCGCTTTCCTCTGGGGAGACCCTTGCCCTCCCCCTACCTCGCTGCGATTGCTCTCCTGTGGTCTGGCATGCCCCCACCTCGCAGGAACTGTGGACAACAAAGTACCTTTCTAAGGCAGTCACCCCTGATCTGATGGCTTCATCATATACAAACAGTAACATTTCCAAATAATAGTATTTAGAACAATTTGGGGCTTGCCCGGTAGCTCAGCGGTAAAGAATCTGCCTGCAATGCAGGAGATACAGGTTCGACCCCTGGGTGAGGAAGATCCCCTAGAAGGGTATGGCAAACCACTCCAGTATTCTGGCCTGGAGAATCCCATGGACAGAAGAGCCTGGTGGGCTGCAGTCCATGGGGGTGGTGAAGAGGCGGACACAACTGAAGCGACTTAGCATGTACACATGCAGAACAATTTGAAGAGACAGATGGTATTAACTTTGAGGCAAGGAGACTAAGTCTCCAAGGCCTGAAGCTGGCCAGCATTCCTCAGCAGCTTCAGCAGTCAAGATGGGCTTGGGGCCACAGGCCACTCACTTGAAAAGGGCACCTTCTACGAAGGTGCTCATCTTCTTTTTCCCATTGTTGGTCTTTGTTTAACTTCCCACCCGGGTGAGGAGACATCCTGTGCTGTTCCTACCTAGGATCCTCTCAGGTCTCCCAGAAGAATACAGCATGTAATATTTTTTCTTGATTTATAATCCCATTAGTGGGATGTGCATTTCTCTCTCTTTAAAAAATACTTACTTATTGTTTGGCTGTGCTGGGTCTTCCTTGCTGCACACAGGCTGTCTCTTGTTGTGGCAAGCGGGGGCGACTCTCTAGTTGGTGGCACGCGGGCTTCTCATCGTGGTTGCCCCTTCTGTGGAGGAGCACCGGCTCTGGGGCATCCTGGCTTCAGTAATTGCTGCATGTGGGCCCGGTAGTTGAGGTGCACAGACTCAGCTGCACTGTGGCACTGAGCAGTGGGATCCTCCTGGACTAGGGTTCTAACCGGTATCCCCTAAACTGCAAGGCAGATTCTTAACCACTGGACCAAGGCTGTGTATTTCTGAGAGCAGAGGGCTTTGACTTTGGAGAAAACAGACGTTCCAGAATCTCATTTAAACTAAAGGGTCTCTCACCCACCTCCTGGTAGAATTCTGAAATGATAAGTTGCACCTCTTTTCTTCACATCTGAGTTTAGAAACAGTTGAAGGATGGAAACAGGAGTCAGATGAGACAGAGGCCGAAGCGTATCTTTTCCAAAAGATAAAACTTCCCATGTCAGGTTGCTCAGACTCTGTGGTGAGCGGGCTTCCTTGCACTTCCCTCAGAGTTTGGCCGAGTGACCCAGCCTGGCACAGGCGGCAGGACGGGTTTGGATCTCCTAAGATACAGCCCTGAAAAGATGAGGGTGTTGTCTTGCTACTGATTGGAAGGGGCATCTAGCTCCCCTGGATTTGAAGGAAGAGCGAGAGGAACAGAGAGAAACGCCTACCACCATACTTGTTTCAGCAAAACTGTCTTCCTAGCGACACCAGGAAACCAACTGAATTCTGACTTTTCCAAACAAGAAGTCCTATGACTTTAGGAAAACATGTCACTCATGGATTCCTCTGGTTCCCTTCATGTACAGAGCAGATTTACAATGAGTATTCATGGGACTCCTAATTATTAAGTGATGGACTGTTTGCTCAATAAACCCTAAATGGTAGTGATAGTTACAATTAAGTTCTTCTCCAGGTTTTTTTCAGAATTAAGTTCCTTTCTGTGACATGGTAGTTGTGACCTGAGAGCAGCACTTCCCTTGTGAAATTGTTTTTGCAGTGTTTGTTTACATTCATAGAAGGATGGCATAAACTTACTGAAACTGTCATCTGTGAGCAAAAATTAGGGCCGATTCATTCCCCATAATGTGAGACGCTCTGGAGAGGGGAACACAATCCATGTACATAGTGAACTTAGTGTATATTTATTCCTTTATATAGATAGACAGGCAGTCTTTACAGAGAGTTATAGCTTATTTCCTCATCATTTTTTTTGCAATATACACTTACTAAAGGATTTGTATGAATAAATTAATAGTTTTACATTGGCTTTTATTGATCTCTCATGCTAAGAGTTGGGCTTCCCAGATGGTGCTAGTGGTAAAGAACTCACCTGCCAGTGCAGGAGACAGAGAGATGAAGGTTAGACCCTTGGGTTGGAAAGATCCCCTGGGGGAGGGCATGGCAACCCAATCCAGTATTCTTGTCTGAAGGATCCCATGAACAGAGGAGCCCGGCAGGCTACAGTCTAAGTGATTTAGCATGCACACATACTAAGAGTTAGCATTGTTGAGGCAGTCCTCTGGGCCAGGCCTCTGCTAAGGGGTCTCAGCTTTCCCATGATCTCAGGGAGCAGGCAGGTGTCTCTGTTGTCCATGAGGTCCCTGGCAGCTGAGGGACGTATCCCTGGTCCTAGGGCTTAGGTGGCAATTAATTGCTCAGATGGTAAAGAATCTGCCCATAACGCAGGAGACCATGGTTTCATCCCTGGCTCAGGAAGATCCCCTGGAGGAGGAAATGGCAACCCACTCCAGTATTCTTGCCTGGAGAATTTCGTGAATAGAGGAGCCTGGTGGGCTACAGTCCATGGAGTCACAAAGATTTATACACGACTGAGTGACTGACACACACACACACAACAGAATGGAAGTCAGCCCTGACGTTGTGCTGAAGCTAGGAGCCAACCCTAGACTGAAATTCACAGTCAGGTCCCAGTCTTACGTTCCTGACTCTTCTTATAAGCTTCTCTTATGCAGTACTCCTTCTTTACATAAGTTAGGTCTGTCTCATGACTTCCCACTTAGATTTTTATTTCATTCCTTTTCAGTGGACAGTTCAGAAGGTAAGCCTTTTCTCCCAGGGCTAGAGCTCAGAGATCTTTTAGAAATCAGAGTTTCTAAAAAGTGCCACATCATCAAGCCCACCCTCAGGACACTTGCTTTTACACTGAGAATCCTCCTGAAATTGGCAGAAAAGAAACCCCCACCTTCTGTTTGGTGTAAAGCTCCCATGATGGCTCAAATCAGTTGTAAGATGACTTCTTAGGGGGACTTCTTCAAGCTAAGCAGATGGCAACTTTGGTCAGAGAAGCATCACTACTTACTGATTGGTTTCATTTATTCCTCCACAAATCATCTTTTCCGACATCTAAGGGGAGAGAGAGGCCCAGTGTTCTAACTCAGAGGACTCCAGCCTGTTCTACCTGAGAACTGGTGCCTCTTCTCAGGCTCCACCTGGGTTAACAAGCGCCACACAGGACGCCTGCCCACTGAAAACAGTTGTTGGCGTACGCTGGCTATGGCACTGCTGACGAGGTTTCTGATGTTATTTGAAACTGCAGTTAATTCCAGGGGGTTATTTCCATGCTGAGCGGAATGGGATATGGTGATATGTGCACCTTGCAGGCGGCTCCATCGGTCTCACCTGCCCTCTGGTAGACACGTGAGCCGCGCCGTCCGCATCAGCCCGCCTGCCGCCGTCGCAGACGGGGACCCGGGGCCCGCGCTCTCGTAAACGCCCGCGTCCAGCGCGCGAGCGCCCGTGGCAGCCGTCGCCATCCCGTGCCCGGCTGGGGCGCGCTGGGTGTCGGCTCGTGGGTGTGTGGGCGTGCGTGCTGGCGCGTCGTCAGTGCAGTTAGGCATGCAAAGAGGAATTCCTAGTCCGTTTCGGGCTTGCTCCGATTTTTGGAGAAAATTCTTTGAAGAGAAGAAAATACATACTTATATATTTAAGGTGTTATTCTGTCTCTTTCTGAGCTCACAAAAAAATTCTGATTACAAAAATATAAAATGTCACAACAGAGCATGAATTGGCTTCCTGTGACTTCTTGGAGAAATTATAAGTGTCTAAATAGTCTTTGGATACCCTGGTGGTCCACTGGCTAAGACTCCTTGGTCCCAGTGCAGGGGGCTCAGGTTCGATATCTGAACCACTCGGGAAGCCCAGGTCTGAATCTTGTATCATTCATAGTTTATTGGTTGACATTGTCATTTTTTGATTATTAACTCTCCATCACGTCCATATCTCTGTGGCACGTGTTAGTAATGAAGTACATAAAATAATAGCAAAAATAATGACAGTGGACTGTATTTCCTCAGCGCTCGGTGTCTGTTGGATCCGTCTTTAGCAATTTGCATATCTTACCTCACTTAATCCCTAAACCGCTTTATAAACAGGAACTTCTTCTAGTCTTGCTTTCCAGATTTGGAAGCTAAATTTAAAGAGGCAGCAGGCTTAGTATCACTTAAACATTGAGCGACCAGGGACAGGGATAGAGCCTGGATGTGTTTGATATCCTGATCCATTCTCTCAAGCACTCTGGGTTTCTTAAGTCTCAGTTTGCTGGTTTAGTTTCTATGTCGTGTCCGACTCTTACGACCCCAAGGACTGTAGCCCGCCGGGCTCCTCTGTCCATGGGATTTTCCAGGCAAGAATACTGGAGTAGATTGCCACGCCTTCCTCCAGGGGATCTTCTCGACCCGGGAATTGAACCTGGGTCTCCTGCACTGCAGGAATATCCTGTCGACTGAGCTATAAGGAAAACCCCAAGTCTCAGTTTACCCAACCAAAAAACAGAGGTGTGTTGCATTACCATAAGGAATAACTAAAAAGTTACCAAAAAACTAAAGAGCTGACCACAGTGTTCAAGTCATATGATAGTTTATGGACAACTAGGTCACCTTTCATTTGGAAATTGGTATTTTTTAAAAAAGTTAAATACTTTTAGTGCACAGTTCTTTGAGGTATTTTCATTGAAGAATAATTGACATACATCACTGTATAAGTTTAAGAGGTACAGCATGACGGTTAGATTTACAATACATACATTGTGAAATGAGTTTCTTTCTTTCTTAAAAATTTGGTCACACTGTGTGGTTTGCAGGATCCTGGTTCCTCACCAGGAACTGACCCCACACTCTTGGCAGTGAAAGCACAGATCCCACCCACAAGAGCAACAGGGAATTCCCAAATATGAATTTCTTTTTCACACTAGCTTTTTCATGTGTGATGTCTAGTGTTAGTATTACTAATACATCTACTGCAGTGTTTTGTATCATAAGAAAATACTGATGTAGGTATTGACATATGATTTATCTTATAAACAGGTGACATAAACTCATATTGATAAATACAGTGTGTGTCTATAAATGTCTATTCTGTCTGATTTTCTTAATAATATTTTCTCTAGCTTACTTGAGTGTAAGACTATAGTAAGTAACACATATAACAAGCAAAACATATGTCAGTAGACTGTTTATTGGTAAAGGCTTCTAGTCAATAGTAGTTTATTGGTCATTCAGTTTAGGGGGAGTCAAAACAAATGCAGATTAGCAACTGCATGGGGGGTGGCACTCTTAACCCCACATTGTTCAAAGGTCAACTGTATTCCCAGAAGTGGAATTGCTGGGTTGTATGGTAGTTCTAGTCTTAATTTTTTGAGCATCCCTTACATCCTTTTCCCTATTGTCTGGACCAGTGTATAGTCATCCTCATAGTGCACACGGGTTTTCTTTTCTCCACATCCACACCAGCATCTGTTACCTCTTGTGTTTTTGACGATGGCCATAAAAATGGTTATTGCTGTTAAGTGACAGGAAACATGAATATGATGATCCATTTAGCAAATGGAAGTTTTGTTGTTGTTGTTTATAATCGCTAAGTCATGTCTGACTCTTTTGCAACGTCATGGACTGCAGCCTGCCAGACTCCTCCGACCATGGGATTTCCCAGGCAAGAACAGTGGAGTGGGCTGACATTTCCTTCTCCAGGGAATCTCCCAAGCCGGGGATTGAACTCTCATCTCCTGCATTTCTTTACTGCTGAGCCACTGGGGAAGGCCCCCTAAGTAGAGGTTTTTTTTCTTTTTTTTTTTTTTTATTATTGTTTTTGCCATACATTGTCATGATATCACCATGGGTTTACATATGCTTCCCCTCCGGGTCCCCCCTCCCTCCTCCCTCCCCCCTATTTTTCTTATTAAACGAAAGGTTCAGAGAAAAGTAATCATGGCTCAGTTGTATAGAAGCTGACTTTTGTATGATTTGTCTAGTGTTACATTTGCAAAGTAGGTGATGCTACAGCAGCTATTAGATCTGCCTTCAGAGATGAAAGAATAGGGGAGAAGGCCACCAACTTCATCTTTCCCTCTTATCAGGAAAATGGGCCATTGGTCTTTATCCCATGGGAAAGAACTGTGTCCCTGTCTGCTGCTTGCTGCTAGGGAGAAAATGCATTTTGGTGTTTTATATTTTTCTGCTCTCTATTGTTGAGGCAGAAGGATGAAAGGGATTGGTGATGTCTTTTTTTTCAACATAGCATCAGTTTATTCTGCTTTTAAAATTCCTTTTGGGGCTTCTTCGGTGGTCCAGTGGTTGGGACTCCATGCTTGCCCTGCAGGGGGCGTGGGTTCAGTCCCTGCAGGGAACCAAGATTCCGCATGCCACACAGCAAGGCAAAATTTTTCTTTTTTTTAATTAAACAGAATTCTTTCTGATGTGAAGTGATTTTCAGCTGAGAAAATATGAGAAATTATGTGTATAGGTAGGACAAGATCCAGACAGGAAACATAGCCTCTCCTCTAGCCAGGCTGATGTTTGGCAAGAAAGTGAGACAAACCAGGAGTGACACTTGGCTATTTGATCTTTCATATTTCAAACCATGAATCTGACAACTAGGATATGGGAAAGAGCACAGTGATAATTCATAGAATATCTATTAGGTTCATAGGACCAAGGATATGACAGATGAGGGACATGGAGAAAGGTTATCATGTCCTTTCAGCTTTATTAAAGTAGAACCTAAATAGGTTAAACCTACAATTTCATTGTATCCTGCAGGCATTTGCTGAGCATATAGTATGAAAAGCCAAATGAGTTCTCACCCTCGAATGGAAAGGGGAATTTATGTTTTGTCCTATAGATGATACTACCTATAGATGGAGTCCTGTAGATGTCCTATAGAGAGTCCAGTTGTGGGAATGGTGTTGCTTTGAAGTTTCATCAGAGAATGCCCAGTATCCCACACTTAGCTCTGTGTTTGACACAAGTTAATAAATTGTACTTTCTTCCTACAAAATACTTATAAACATGGGAGGATAATTTTGCTGAACTACAAGACAGAAGACAAATATGATAAAGGAGCATAATAATGGCTCAATAGTGCTTGTTCAGTCCCTAGTGTGATTCATTCTGAGGCTTTACAGGGGAAATGTTATTTTTAACTAGAGAAGATTAGCATGTTTGGCAAGTAGAAAATATGAGGGAAGGTGTGGCTAGGGAGGACACAAGATATATTAAATGAAGTGGAATGCTGTGGCTTGAAGTCAGGGGTATAAAAGAGAAAAGATAATTTGGAATCAGAATTTGGGAAATAACAAATGACTTGCTAACTTTAAAAGTCAGGGTTTTATTCTGGCAATGATAGTTATCTAAGATTTTATTATTTGAGATGAAGTTAGAAATCATTATCAGTGTGGATTTTAGAGACCTAAATTAGTCATAGCAAAAAAAACACAGTGGAAGAGCTGAGAATTTAGAGGAAGAATGACAGGTGGAGATTGTTAAAAATAATACAGACAAGAGAAACAGGACAGACAAGGGTGAGGAATACAATTGGAGTTTCAGGTAGAAACCTCATATTATGAATTATAACATTGAAAATAAAAAGATGTATGAACAAAAGAGTCCAAAATGCAGTGTATGGAAGCAATCTCAAAAAACAACGATATGATCTCTGTTCATTTCCAAGGCAAGCCAGTCAATATCACAGTAATCCAAGTCTATGCCCCAACCAGTAATGCTGAAGAAGTTGAATGTTTCTATGAAGACTGACAAGACCTTTTAGAACTAAAACCCAGAAAAGATGTCCTTTTCATTACAGGGGACTGGAATGCAAAAGTAGGAAGTCAAGAAATACCTGGAGTAACAGGCAAATTTGGCCTTGGAGTACAGAATGAAGCAGGGCAAAGGCTAATAGAGTTTTACCAAGAGAACTCACTGGTCATAGCAAACACCCTCTTCCAACAGCACAAGAGAAGACTCTACACATGGACATCACTAGATGATCAACACCAAAATCAGACTGATGATATTCTTTGCAGCCAAAAATGGAGAAGCTCTATACTGTCAGCAAAGACAAGACCAGGAGCTGACTGTGGCTCAGATCATGAATTCCTTATTGTCAAATTCAGACTTAAATTGAAGGAAGTAGGGAAAACCACTAGACCATGTAGTTATGACCTATATCAAATCTCTTACGATTATACAGTGGAAGTGACAAATAGATTCAAGGGATTAGATCTGATAAGAGTGCCTGAAGAACTATGGGCAGAGGTTCCTGACATTGTACAGGAGGCAGGGATCAAGACCATCCCCAAGGAAAAGAAATGCAAAAAGGCAAAATGGTTGTCTGAGGAGGCCTTACAAATAGCTGTGAAAAGAAGAGAAGTGAAGGCAAAAGAGAAAAGGAAAGATATACCCGTTTGAATGCAGAGTTCGAAGGAATAGCAAGGAGAAATAAGAAAGCCTTCCTCAGAGATCAGTGCAAAGAAATAGAGGAAAACAATAGAAGGGGAAAGTCTAGAGATATCCTCCAGAAGATTTGAGATACCAAAGGAACATTTCATGCAAAGATAGGTACAATTAAGGACAGAAGTGGTATGGACCTAACAGAAGCAGAAGATATTAAGAAGAGGTGGCAAGAATATACAGGAGAACTGTACAAAAAAGATCTTCATGACCCAGATAACTGTGATGGTGTGATCCTGGAGTGAGAAGTAAATGGCACTTAGGAAGCATCAATACCAACAAAGCTAGTGGAGGTGATGGAATTCCAGTTGATCTATTTCAAATCCTCAAAGATGATGCTGTGAAAGTGCTGCACTCAATATGTCAGCATATTTGGAAAACTCAGCAGTGGCCACAGGACTGGAAAAGGTCAGTTTTCATTCCAATCCTAAAGAAAGGCAATGCCAAGGAATGCTCAAACTACTGCACAATTGCACTCATCTCACACTCTAGCAAAGTGATGCTCAAAATTCTCCAAGCCAGGCCTCAACAGTATGTGAACCGTGAACTTCCAGATGTTCAAGCTGGTTTTAGAAAAGGCAGAGGAACCAGAGATCAAATTGCCAACATTCGTTGGATCATCAAAAAAGCAAGAGAGTTCCAGAAAAATATCTACTTCTGCTTTAGTGACTATGCCAAAGTCTTTAACTGTGTGAACCACAAGAAACTCTTGAAAATTCTTCAAGAGATAGGAATACCAGACCACCTTACCTGCCTCTTGAGAAATCTGTATGCAGGTCAGGAAGCAGCAGTTAGAACTGGACATGTGAAAACAGACTGGTTCCAAATAGGAAAAGGAATATGTCAAGGTTGTATATGGTCACCCTGCTTATTTAACTTATATGCAGAGTACATCATGAGAAATGCTGGGCTGGATGAAGCACAAGCTGGAATCAAGATTGCCAGAGAAATATCAAGAACCTCAGGTATGCAAATGATACCACCCTTATGGCAGAAAGCAAAGAAGAACTAAAGAGCCTCTTGATGAAAGTGAAAGAGGAGAGTGAAAAAGTTGTCTTAAAGCTCAACATTCAGAAAACTAAGATCATGGCATCTGGTCCCATCACTTCATGGGAAATAGATGGGAAAACAGTGGAAACAGTGACAGACTTTATTTTGGGGAGCTCCAAAATTACTGCAGATGATGACTGCAGCTATGAAATTAAAAGATGCTTGCTCCATGGAAGAAAACCTATGACCGACCTAGACAGCATATTAAAAAGCAGAGACATTACTTGGCAACAAAGGTCCATCTAGTCAAAGCTATGATTTTTCCAGTAGTCATGTATGGATGTGAGAGCTGGACTATTAAAGAAAGCTGAGCACTCAAGCATTGATGCTTTTGAACTGTGGTGTTGGAGAAGACTCTTGAGATTCCCTTGGACTGCAAGAAGATCCAACCAGTGC
Source organism: Antilocapra americana (assembly GCA_007570785.1). NCBI lineage: Eukaryota > Metazoa > Chordata > Mammalia > Artiodactyla > Antilocapridae > Antilocapra > Antilocapra americana. The sequence goes on from ML663570.1 coordinate 159,349, forward strand.
ATCCTAAAGGAGATTAGTCCTGGGTGTTCATTGGAAGGACTGATGCTGAAGCTGAAACTCCCAATACTTTGGCCACCTCATGTGAAGAGCTGACTCATTTGAAAAGATGATTCTGGGAAAGACTGAAAACAGAAGGAGAAAGAGATGACAGAATGAGATGGTTGGATGGCATCATTGACTCAATGGACATGGGTCTGGGTAAACTCTGGGAGTTGGCAATGGATAGGGAGGCCTGGCATGCTTCAGTCCATGCAGTCGCAGAGTCAGACAGGACTGAGTGACTGAACTGAACTGAACAGAGACTTAGATCCACTCAACAGAATATCATCCAAATTCCTACTATGTGCAAGGCTTAATGTTATTATCCATAAAAATGAGACTTATGTGTTTAACTTTTCCACATAGGGATTAAAAAATACATGAATGACTTCCAATAATGGCAGAGCAGCCTCTATTAAAATAACACTCTGTCAAATTGCAGTTATAACTCTGAACAACATGAGGAAGTCATATATGAATGCACTGGAAAGGGACCAAAGACAGTCAGAAGGTAGAGAGTAAATGGTCTTTGAGAAAAGGGAAATGACCCCAATATAATTTGTTCTACCAGTTTTGTTTTGCACAGGGCCTCAAGAATATAAAACCACCATCTTAACTGGTTTATAGAGAAATGGAGTTAGGCCTTCCTAGGTGGCTAGAATGTTAGGTGAGAACTCCCACCAAAAAGGAAATAATAGAAGGGAAGCCCCACAAATCCTCGTCCTACCCTTGCACTTGACATGTACTGTAGAAATATCATAGTGGCCACTTAAAAGAAATAGCAGGAACCCTGAAAGATGGAGAGAAATCTTCATTGCTGTTGGTCTCAGGGAGACATAGTTTCAAGTTTGGGTCCATTGATGTTAACTGTTTTATAAAGACCAAGACTTCAAAGAAGGATAAGAGATTCCGGAGTCTCTATAACAGTCATAAGCAGTATCTTGAATTAAAAAATCAGAACCCTTTAAGAAGTAGGATGAGTTCAGTTCAGTTGCTCAGTCGTGTCTGACTCTTTGTGACCCAATGGACTGCAGCCAGGCTTCCCTGTCCATCAACAATTCCCAGAGCTTGCTCAAACTCATGTCCATTGAATCAGTGATGCCATCCAACCATCTCATCCTCTGTAGTCCCCTTCTCTTTCTGCCTTCAATCTTTCCCAGCATCAGGGTCTTTTCCAATGAATCAGTTGTTCACATCAGGTGGCCAAAGTATTGGAGCTTCAGCTTCAGCCTCAGTCCTTCCAGTGAATATTCAGGATTGATTTTCTTTAGGATTGACTGGTTGGATCTCCTTGCAGTCCAGGAGACTCTCAAGAGTCTTTGTCAACACCACAGTTCAAAAGCATCAGTTCTTGGGTGCTCTGCTTTCTTTATGGTCCAACTCTTACATGCATACATGACTACTGGAAAAACCATAGCTTTGACTAGATGGACCTTTGTTGGCAAAGTAATGTCTCTGCTTTTTAATATGCTCTCTAGGTTGGTCATAGCTTTTCCTCCAAGGAACTAGTGTCTTTTTATTTCATAGCTGCATGAAGTCTGCAGTAATATTGGAACTCAAAAAATTAAGTTCTGTCCCTGTTTCCATTGTTTCCCCATCTATTTGCCATGAAGTGATGGGATCAGAAGCCATGATCTTTGCTCTTTGAATATTGAGTTTTAAGCCAACTTTTTACTCTCCTCTTTGACTTTCATCAAGAGATTCTCTATTTCTTCTTTGCTTTCTGCCATAAGGATGGTGTCACCTGTGTATCTGAGGTTATTGATATTTCTCCTGGCAGTCTTGATTCCAGCTTGTGCTTCATCCAGCCCGGCATTTTGCATGATGTACTTTGCAAATGGGTTAAATAAGTAGGGTGAAAATATACAGCCTTGACATACTCCTTTTCCTATTTGGAACCAGTTTGTTGTTCCATGTCCAGTTTCAACTGTTGCTTCTTGATAAGCATACAGATTTCTCAGAAGGCAGGGAAGGTGGTCTGATATTCCCATCTCTAAGAATTTTCCACAGTCTGTTGTGATTGATGCATTAAAAGGCTTTAGCACAGTGAATGAAGCAGAAGTTGATGTTTTTCTGGAACTCTCTTGCTTTTTTGATGACCCAGCAGATGTTGGGAATTTGATCTCTGGTTTCTCTGCCTTTTCTAAAACCAGCTTGAACATCTGGAAGTTCATGGATCACATACTGTTGAAACCTGGCTTGGAGAATTTTGAGCATTACTTTACTAGCATGTGAGATGAGTGCAATTGTGCAGTAGTTTGAGTGTTCTTTGGCATTGCCTTTCTTTGGGATTGGAATGAAAACTGACCTTTTCCAGTCCTGTGGCCACTGCTGAGTCTTCCCAATTTGCTGGCATATTTAGTGCAGTACTTTCACAGCATCATCTTTGAGGATTTGAAATAGCTCAACTGGAATTCCATCACCTCCACTAGCTTTGTTGGTATTGATGCTTCCTAAGTGCCATTTACCTCTCACTCCAGGATGTCTGGCTCTGGGTGAGTGATCACACCATCGTAGTTACCTGGGTCGTGAAGATCTTTTTTGTACAGTTCTTCTGTGGCAAGAACTTGCCACCTCTTCTTAATATCTTCTGCTTCTGTTAGGTCCGTACCACTTCTGTCCTTTAGTGAGCCCATCTTTGCGTGAAATGTTCACTTGTTATCTCTAATTTTCTTAAAGAGATCTCTAGTGTTTCCCACTCTTGTTTTCCTCTATTTCTTTGCATTGATCTCTGAGGAAGGCTTTCTTTTTTCTCGTTACTGTTCTTTGGAACTCTGTAGTCAGATGGATATATCTTCCCTTTTCTCCTTTGATAATGTGACCCCGGATCAAAAGGAAAAACGCCGCATCCCTTGTTTTTTGAAAGTTTGCTTTACTCCGCTTGACTTTTATCAAAGACCTACGTTAACACCCGTATTCACTCACAGCAGGAAATCTGAGGAGGATTTCTATTTTTAAGAATAAAGAACAAAAGCGAAACTAGGAAAATAGCGTTCGGTATTCATTTGTTGATTTTGCAGTGGGCTGTTTTAGAGGCAACCCTCCCTAAGTAGGAAGAGCGGCGCCACCAAGCTCCTTCCCCAGGAACTTCACGCAAGAGGAGGTAGCTTTTTTTTCTTTCCGTTTTATTGAGGTTCATTCAACATATAGCACAGTGTAAGTTTAAGGTGTTCAGCATTATGATTTGACCTACATACCTCATGAAATGATTACTGAAATAAATTTTGTGAACCTCCATCATCTCATATAGATAGAAAATTAAAGAAATATATTATTTTTTCTTGAGAACTCTTAGAATTTACTGTCGAACAACTTTCGTTCATAGCATGCAGCAGTGTTAATTATGTTTATCATGTTGTACATTACATCCTTGGTACTTTCTTATAACTGGAAGTTTGTACCCTTAGACCACCTTCATCCAGCCATCCCTCCCTGCACCCTCTTACCTTCGTAACCACAAATCTGACCTCCTTTTCTATGAGTTTGTTTGCTACTGAAGTATAATTGACCTCCAACATTGTTTTAGTTCCTGTAGTACCACATAGTGATTCAGTGTTTCTATACATTTCACAGTGAGTACCAGGATAATTCAGTTACAGTATGTCACCACACAAAGATGTTACGTAGTCTCTGACTGTATTCCCCACACTACGTTTTATACCCAAGACTCATTTATTTTGTATCTTTTGATCTGCCTCAACTATTTCCTCCTCCTGAGCCCCTCCTCTCTGGCAATCACCTGTTTGTTCTTAGCATCTATTAGTCTGTTTCTGTGTTGTTATGTTTATTCATGTGTTTTTTCGATTTCAAGTATAAGTGAAATCATACAGTGTTTATCTTTCTATGTGACTTATTTCACTTGGCATAATACCTTTTAAGTCCATCCATGTTGTCAAAATGGCAAGATTTCATTCTTTGTATTGGATGAATAACATTCCAGTGTGTACGTAAATCACATTTAATTCATCCATTCATATACTTATGAACACTTACATTGCTTCCATATCTTGGCTATTATAAATGATGCTGCAGTAAACGTAGAGCATATAGTGTTTTCTAATTAGTTTTTTCGTTTTCTTTGGAAAAATACTGAGAAGTAGAATTGCCAGATCATATGGTAGTTCCATTTTTAAGTTTTTGAGGAATATCCATAGTGTTTTTAGTAGTGGCTGCACCAGTTTACATTCCCAACAACAGTGCAGGAAGGTTCCATTTCCCCATGTTCTTGTCAATACTTTTTTCTGTTGTCTTTTTGATAATAGCCATTCTGACACATGTGAGGTGATTTCTCATAGTGGCTGTGATTTGCATTTCCCTAGCGAGTGGTGATGTTGAGCCTCTTTCCATGTACCCGTTGGCCATCTGTATGCCGTCTTTGGAATAATGTCCGCTTCATGTCCACTGCCCATTTTTGTTGGTGTTGTGTTCTTCATGCATCTATATGCTCACCCTTTATATGATATGTCACTTGCAAATATCTTCTTCCATTCGGTCGGCTGCCTTGTCATTTTTTTGGTAGTGTCCTTCCCTGTGCAAAAACTTTTTAGTTTGATGTAGTCCCATTTGTTAATTTTTGCTTTTATTTCTCTTGTCTGAGGAGATGTATCCCCCCAAAATTGTTAAGTCTGACAACAAAGCACATAGCGGCTGTAGCTTTGAACTGTGTCTGTATCTGTGCTTTATCTCGATTTATTCTGTGCACCCGTTAGTAAGATGTATTCTAAGGTAGTTGCTTTTTTGCTTTATGCCGTTTAAGTTTATGAAATGTTTCATAGGAATGGTCTACTTTTGGGTAGCGGGGAGGAGCCTGTTGTGCATAAAGACTCAACTGAGGATAACGCAGATGTTGTGACCAACATACAGGAACCTTATTTTTTACATTTAAATTTTTATTCACTTTTAATTTTTGAAAGGATGCTAGTTTCTTTCTTAAATGTCTGTTTGTTTGTGTATTGCTTATCTGCTTTGCCTGCAGTGGGGCTTCGCCACTGTGCTTGGGCCTCTTCTCATTGCAGCAAGCAGGCCGGCTCCCCAGTTATGTGCGGGGACATCCTGCAGCGTCTCCTTCTGTTTCAGATCATGGGCTCTAGGGTGCACGGGCTTCAGCAGCTGTGGCTCGCAGTCTCAGCAGTTGCAGCTCAACGGCTCTGTGCTGCACAGTCTTAATAGCCCCATGGCATGTGGGTTCTACCTGGACCAGCGATCAAACCCATTGGCCGATGGATTCTTAACCCCTGAACTACCAGGGAAGTTCCAACATAGAAGAACTTTAAAATATGTGCTAGAAATATATTTTCAAGAATGGAGAGGGAATAATGGCCATGATGAGGGACTAGACAAACTTAAGCAGAGAATTACAAACTATTAAATAGAATCAAACAATTTTAGAACTTAGAAGTAACTATGTGAAATGGGAAGCTTACTGGAGAGATTTGACAGCATCCTGAAGATAGCTGAACAATGGGTTAGTGAATTTGTAGATTTTACAAGGAAATTCTCTTTTCTAAAGAACTCAGAGAAGTAACATTAAAGAAATCAACAGCACCTCAGTGACTCATGGGACATATAATGTGTCATTTGAGCTCCAGAGAAGGCAAAAAATTGAGGAAATAATGACTTAATTTCCAAACTTTGGCAAAAAAGACAAACAGGTAGATCTATAAACCTTAGCAAATACCAAATAGGATGAATGCAAAGAAGAACAGATGTACTCAAACTGCTAAAAACCAGAGATGTAGAGGAAATGTTAAAAGAGGTAAAAGAAAGTTACACATTAGATGAAGGGAACAAGACTACAAGTGATAACTGATTTCTCATCAAAACAAGCCAGAAGCAATGTGAAAATTTTCAAGTGCTTGGAGAAAGTAATAGTTTAAATTTTACATGTATCAACAGTCTACTTCAAAAATCAAGGTGAAATAAAGACATTTTTCAGGTAAATAAAACTGAGAGAATTTGTTGCAGTTAGATTAGCACAACAAGCAGAGTTCAGTTTCTTCTGGATAAGGGCAAGCAACAGAAGACACAAGCTAAAAGCTCAGGAAAAAAAAAGAAAGTACCAGATATTGTAAATACATGGGAAAATATAAAAATACAGAAAATGAATGTATGGGCTATTTTCCCAATTGCTCCCCAAATGGTTCATAGTTGCTGACATTCTCATATAGGTAAGATAGTTCATTACATTCAATGGATATTTTGGGCATTAACTGTCTCATGGAAATGCATTTGAGAAAAATTGAACACAAAGAAAGACCATAAATTATCAATATCAGGGATAAAAGAAGAGCTATTTCTATAGAGTCTATAGATATTAAAAAGATAAGTGAATATTACATTTTAATGTCAATAAATCTGAAAACCTAGTTTAAATAGACACATTCATAATAAAAGCCAGAATTTTTACAGCTGGCACAAAATGAAATAGAAAACTGAACACACACAATTGAATTTGATCCAAAAAAATCTTCAAATACATATATGCATGCTCCAAACAGAGACAGTTCCACTGGTTAAATTCTCTCGGAACACTGAAGCAAGAAATAACACCAATTGTATGAATTCTTCTTCAGAAATTAGTGGAGGAGGGAAGAGTTCCCAACTTGATTCACAGGGCCAGCAGTACTCTGAGAGCAAAGATATTACAAGAAAAGAAAACTACAGACTCCTGTCTCTTATAAACATAGCTGGAAACATCCTTGATGAAATATTAACAGTTTGGTTCTAGGACTATGTCAAAAGGATAATAAATGATGAAAAGTTGAGTTTACCTCCAGAATGTAAGTTTGACTTACTATTAAAAAAATCAGTACGTGTATTCACATTTTAATAGACTAAAAAGGAGAGTTTTCCCCTCAAATCACGATATCTGCCCTAAGAGAAAAGAAGGATCTTTTCAGAACGATTAATAACCTGTTTCTGGTTCAGGCTGGGAATCCTGTTGTGGAAACAGTTATATCTAATTGATTTTCAATTGTTTTCAGCAATGCTGTCTTTGTCCCTGCCAAGACCTAAACATCAAGACAGTGCTGAGCTTAAAATGAAGGTGACTTAAACCAGAGCTTATGATATGGGGAATAATGATTTTAACCAGATAGCTTGAAAAACCCACTGTGATTTCTATGTTGAAAGTGAAAGTCACTCAGTCGTGTCCAGCTCTTTGCAACTCCGTGGACTGTACATCCGTGGAATTCTCCAGGCCAGAATATTGAAGTGGGTAGCCGCTCCCTTCTCCAGGCCATCTTCCCAACCCAGGGATTGAACCCAGGTCTCCTGCATTGCGGATGGATTCTTTACCAGCTGAGCCACAAGGGAAGCCCGTGATTTTATGTTAGCTATATCAAAAATATTCACATATTGTTCTATGTTATTGGGAGTCATCTGAGGTAACTTTGCCATAGGTTCTGTTGACCATTTCACAGTTTATTTCAAAAGACATTAATCTTTTATACCTATTATTTTAATTTTGGGGGTTTCATTTGGAAATGTGTGTGTGAGAGAGAAAGAGTGTGTGTGTGTTTGGAAAGAATTTGCCTGTTAATGAGAGGAACACTTAGGAAAACTAAACATTTGAAGCCATAAAAATATGATTCATTTTTACCAAATATTGTATAATCACAGAACCTATCTTTTCTTTTTGAAATACTCTGATACACTGTTTTAGCAAATAATCTGCTAAAATTTTAGCAAAGCTTTTTGATGTAAGAATTAGTAAGTTCAAGGTGAAATGCCTGATTGGGGACAGGGTCTCCAGCAGTCTGGCTGGTGTGTCCAAAGTTCTAGGTCATTGCTCTTTTTGTCCATGCTCTTTATCTACCAGTGTTCTATTTTGGATTGTGTTTGAAGTGAACCTGGAAGAAAGCATAAGCATAATGTGCCAAAATAAATACTGTAGTATGAAGTATGTTTTCAAATGGTAGCACAAGGTAGAGTTCTTATAAATTTTTGATAAACATCTTTACTTAGGCCAGAACAGAGGAGAATTATTAAACAAATTTCCTATTGATGAACAACATAAAATGATGGATGAATTCAAGATGCAAAGATTAATTAAACAAAAAGTATAGCTTGAGGGCATTGATAAAAAGGTGAAATAGCATCTCAAGTTAAAAAAGCCAACATGGGCTTTCTTTCCATTTTATCTTGCTATGGTATATGACTCTATTTCTTGAAGTTAGCCTAAAACTTGGAAATGTCCAGTACAAAAAAACGGTGCTTTGAGAAATATGCTTTATCACATTTTTCCCTTTGAAGAAAATCCTGCAAGATTATTCATTTAAAAAAAAAATCATAAAGCTAGTGCTGCTGTTACTTCTGCTGTTTTGTCACTCAGTCCTGTCTGACTCTGTGACCCCAGGGACTGCAACCCACCAGGCTCCTCTGTCCATGGCATTTCCCAGGCAAGAGTACTGGAGTGGGTTGTCATTTCCTCGTCCAGGGGAGCTTCCCAACCCAGGGATCAAACCCATTCCTCCTGCTTGGCAGGCGGATTCTTTACCACTGAGGCACCTGGGAAGTCTCTAGTGATAATATTTTTCTGTCAAAGATTCAATTTCAGCTTCCCAGGTGGCGCTGAAAACTGAAAGTGAAAGTCACCCAGTTGTCTATGCCTCTTCGTGACCCCATCGACTGTTCGATGGCGTTCCCCAGGCCAGAATTCCGGAGTGGGTAGGGTAGCCTTTCCCTTCTCCAGGGGAGCTTCCCAGCCCAGGGATCAGACCCAGGTCTCCCGCCCCGCAGGCAGGTTCTTTACCGTCTGAGCCACCAGGTGACTGTAGTGGTGAAGAAGCCACAGGCCAAGCGGGAGACGCAGAGACACAGGCTGATCCTGGGTCGGGAGGACCCCCTCAGGAGGGCATGGCAGCCCACTCCAGAGTGCTCGCCTGGAGAATCCCATGGACAGAGGAGCCAGGCGGGCTACAGGCCACGGGGCACACAGAGTGGACACAAATGAGGCAACTGAGCACACACACACCCCTTAATTTAGGGACTGAAGTATATAAAATCTGCGGTGCATTCTTCTATTTTTATTACATGTCATTCGTAATATGCGGTAGGGTTTTAATCATTACTTGAAGGACTTCAGGCTCATTGCCTCTCATATAGTGGATGAATTAGCGTTGTAAAAGTGCCCTTATATTTGGGTAGGCCAAAAAGTTCATTTGGTTTTTGGATGGCAGCGTATGGGGAAACCCGAACGAACTTTTCGGCCAACCCAACACTTCTGTAACCTTCAGATCCTGCGAGTACGCAGGAGGTCCGCAGTTCTGTGAAGCGCTTCCTCAGGTTGGTATGGAGCAAGCAGAGAGCAAAGTGACGTCACCTCGGGCACGAAGAGCAGCTGACTCAACCTCAGCATCCAGAGTTGCCCTTAGACCAAGCGAGTCAGCACTCAGACAGCAGGCTTTTCTACTCCATGAGATTAAGGCTTTATGTTCTGAGCAGGGCCGGAGGGCCATCTGGCTAACCAGACAAAAACAAATTACCCTCAAAATCTCTGAGATATGTTTAGATGAGTCATTCTGATGAGACTGTAAATCTTGAGTCAGCTTTGATTAGCTTTTGCTCTACTTGGTAATTCTGTATTTAAAATGTATTTTCTCAGCCAATTTATAAATTATGCAGAGAAGTTTTTTTTAAAAAAAATATCAAGTATAAAACTTAAACATCAAAAATGACATCATATTTATATTTTATTATGTTTCTAGAAAAGTTTCTTTTTCAGTTGCCAGTAATCAAGGAAGGTACAAACCATGTCAGCTTTGAGACCTTTCAAAGAATGGATAAAATACAGCAGAGGGTCCAAGAACAACAACAAAAAATGCTCCCAAATCTCTAAAAAGTTGTGTTGTCAGTCAGTTATAGTGACCTGATATTTAACTCAAACCAGTCCTTGACTCCTTTCTCTTGGTAACCAAGAGAACTGTGTACATTGAACATGACAGGGAGCCCTGAAGACATATTTCTCAAAGGTTATTTCACAGATAAAGACAATCAATGTCTATCATGAGGGCCAACAAGGATGATTAACTTAATATAGACCCTTAAACATGAGAGAAGGGTTCACTAAAGAGGAACATTGGAGAATACTTTAGAGCTGATTTGTTGATGAGATTGAGAATATCTGGGTAAAATATCTTTTTTGCTCACTTCTAATGTTAATCATTACCGCAAAATAACCTATTCACTTTTGCTACCCAGTGGTGAGCAGACCCGTATTAACTTTCATAATGCCATAAAGTTTAGTTTTGAAAAGAAGAGATTGTATTACATACATAAAATACCTTTATGTCTCTTGAGATTTGTTTTGTTACATGATACACAGTGAAAGCTGTATCTGCAGAAATCTCTGACCTTAATTTTTTGTGAGTGCAGTATATTTTGTGGCCTTTAGCAGTACCTTTTAGAAAGAGAACATTGCAGGCATTTCTCAGGTTTATAAGAATTTCCTGAGTCCTTTAATTAAAGAGAAATGAATGGATTAGATGACTTGAAAAGCATGTAGAACTTTATAAATTAGAAACGGACAAACACCACTGCCTCATTCTGGACTGGCGGGACGTTGGCAGATAATAATTGCATGTTTTGTCTGTTCTTTTTTTAAGGGCTGTGAATTTCAAATGATAACACTCCTCTCACCTCAATGTGAGAAATTGAGTCTGTATAATCAGCTCAAGTTATTCCTGCTTTACTTGCATCCCATTATTTAAAGCATACTCTTTTTCAGTAGTTAATTATTATATATTATCTTCCCTATAATTATTTTTTTCTTTTTCTGCCTCACTTATTTTTAGACATCACAATTGCACTTAGTTGAATACTAGATAAAAATACACTTAGTCATTGCAATCTTGCCTCATTACTCTGCCCTTCCACTGCTCTGAATCATTTTTTAGTGTGTGTGTGAACTTCTTCGAACTCCTTTCAATTTGTCTTCTCCTCTGTGTCATTTTAGAGAGCTAAACTAAAAACCAGGGGCAGCCTGTGCAAATAAAGGCAAAACTTCCTTGCCTTGAAAAAAAGGGCTGGTTCACAGCAGCACTTCTTGATGGCCTGTATTTGTTAGAAAAATCCTTCACTTATACTGTATTTCTTAAAATTTCCTGACTGTACCACTATGCATTATTTTCAGTAGGCTTGACTATAAGTATTCTAACTGGAGTTGTTTTTTCTCTTAAAAGATTTTTTGGATGCAGTCCCTAAGTGTCTGTTGTATTTGCCACAGTATCACTTCTATTTTATGTCTTGGTTTTTTTGGTCACAAGGCATATGGGATCCCACTCTCCTGACCAGGGGTTGAACCTACACTCCCCTGCATTAGAGGGCAAAGTCCCAACCACTGGAATGCCTAACTGGAGTTAGAACCAGAAGTTTCTCTAAATTTCGGGGCTCTCTATGGTGTCCAGAACTGTTAAAGCTATGGTTTTTCCAGTAGCCATGCATGGATGTGAGAAATGAACCATAAAGAAAGCTGAGCACCAAAGAACTGATGCTTTTGAACTGTGGTGTTGGAGAAGACTCTTGAGAGCCCCTTGAACATTCAAGGAGATCAAACCAGTCAACCCTAAAGGGAATCAGTCCTAAATATTCATTGGAAGGACTGATGCTAAAGATGAAACTCCAACACTTTGGCTACCTGATGTGAAGAATCGACTCATTAGAAAAGACTCAGGTGCTGGGAAAGACTGACGGCAGGAGGAGAAGGAGACAACAGAGGATGAGATGGTTGGATGGCATCACCGACTCGATGGACATGGGTTTGAGCAAACTCTGGGAGTTGGTGATGAACAGGGAAGCCTGGTGTGCTGCCATCCATGGGGTCATAAAGAGTCGGACACAACTGAGTGACTGAACTGAACTGAATGTTGCGTGTGTTGATCAACATTCTGCATCCACTTCCTAGGGCAGTACCAGACAGGTTTCTATTCTAAAGATGCTAAATAATGCCAAAAAGTGAAGGAGTGAATGTGATCTTCATGACAGGGAGGTGGTACAGAGATAGCTGTTAGGTCAGGCCTGGTCTAGTATGGAAACAGGAGTCACATCAGTTATTTTAACGGAGAAAGAAAGTTGATTTAAAGACTTGTTAATTTGGTCTAACAAGTTGTTTGTTAGGCAGCTGAAAAAACCAACAGAGAAAAACTGAGCTCTCATAGGTAGCAATTTCAGAAAGCAGCTGTCACCACTCAGACTGAGCTTGGAATGATGACAGCTAGGAGCTTGGAGGGCAGCCTCGCCAGGCTGACCCTCAGTCCCCTGACGAGGAGGCAGCGCCTGGCTCATGCTGGTGTGTCTGAGGTCAGAGGAGGAGCTGCAGGAGACTGGGATTAGGGCTTTGAGGTCAGTGTCACGTCTGTGCAGGTACCTGCGACGGGGAGAGATGAGATGACGCCCGTCCTGTAGCACTGGAGCGACTCCAGGCTGTGCTTAGAAG
>ML663572.1:0-117619 GCA_007570785.1 Antilocapra americana
CAAAGAACCAGCTTTTGGATTGGTTGATTTTTGGTATGGTCTCTTTTGTTTCCTTTGCATTTATTTCTGCCCTGATCTTTAAGATTTCTTTCCTTCTACTAGACCTGGGCTTCTGCATTTCTTCCATTTCAAGTTGCTTTAGGTGTAAAGTAAGTTTATTTGTTTGATTTTTTTCTTGTTTCCTGAGGTGAGCTTGTATTGCTATGAACTTTCCCCTTAGCATTGCTTTCCCAGTGTCCCATAGGTTTTGGGCTGTTGTGTTTTCATTTTCATTGGTTTCTATGCATAACTGAATTTCATTTTTGATTTCTTCTGTGATTTGTTGGTTATTCAGCAGTGTGTTGTTGAGCCTCCATATGTTGGAAGTTTTGAAAGGTTTTCTCCTGTAATTGATATCTAATCTCACTGCATTGTGATCAGAAAAGATGCTTGGGATGATTTCAATATTTTTGAATTTACCAAGGCTAGATTTATGGCCCAGGATGTGATCTATCCTGGAGAAGGTCCCGTGTGCACTTGAGAAAAAGGTGAAATTCCTTGTTTTGGGGTAGAGTGATCTATAGATATCAATTAGGTCTATTTGGTCTATTGTATCATTTAAAGTTTGAATTTCCTTGTTACTTTTCTGTTTAGTTAATCTATCCATTGGTGTGAGTGGTGTATTAAAGTCTCCCATTATTATTGTGTTGTTGTTAATTTCCCCTTTCATAATTGTTAGCATTAGCCTTACATATTGTGGTGCTCCTATGTTGGGTGCATAAATATTTATAAGTGTTATTTCTTCTTCTTGGATTGATCCTTTGATCATTATGTAATGTCCATCTTTATCTTTTTTCACCGCCTTTATTTTAAAGTCTACTTTATCTGATATGAGTATTGCCACTCCTGCTTTCTTTTGGTCTTTATTTGCATGGAATATCTTTTTCCAGCCTTTAACTTTCAGTCTATATGTGTCTCTAGGTTTGAGGTGGGTCTCTTGTAGACAACATATATAGGGGTCCTGTTTCTGTATCCAATCGGCCAGTCTTTGTCTTTTGGTTGGGGCATTCAACCCGTTTACATTTAAGGTAATTATTGATAAATATGATCCTGTTGCCATTTCTTCTATTTTATTGCTTTGGGTTTGAGATTATATATCCCATCCGTGTTTCCTATCTAGGAAAGATCCTTTAGCATTCGTTGGAGGGCTGATTTGGTGTTGCTGAATTCTCACAGTTTCTGCTTGTCTGAAAAACTTTTGAATTCTCCTTCAAATTTGAATGAAATTTTTGTGGGGGTTCAGTAATCGGGGTTGTAGCTTGTTTTCTTCCATGACTTTAAGAATGCTCTGCCATTCCCTTCTGGCATGAAGCCTTTCTATTGAGAGATCAGCTGTTATCCTGATGGGATTCCCCTTGTGGGTTATTTTTTGCTTCTCCCTCGCTGCTTTTAATATTTGGTCTTTGTATTTGATATTTGTTAATTTGATTAATATGTGTCTTGGGGTGTTCCGCTTGGGGTTGATTCTGTTTGAGATCCTCTGTGTTTCTTGGACCTGATAAGTTATTTGCTTTCCCAATTTAGGGAAATTTTCAACTATTATTTCTTCAAGAATTTTTTTATGGTCTTTCTTTTTGTCTTCTTCTTCTGGGACTCCTATGATTCGAATATTGGTGCATTTAATACACTCCCAGAGGTCTCTGAGATTGTCCTCATTTCTTTTAATTCTTTTTTCATTATTCCTTTCTGTTTCATTTATTTCTGCCATTCTATCTTCTATCTCACTTATCCTGTCTTCTATCTCTGTTATTCTACTATTGGTTCCCTCCAGGGTGTTTTTGATCTCATTTATTGCATTATTTATTGTATTTTGACTCTTTTTCATTTCTTCTAAGTCCTTGTTAAAGCTTACCTGCATCTTCTCGATCCTTGCCTGCAGGTTATTGAACTGCAACTCCAACTTATTTTCCAGGTTTTGAATCATTTTCACTATCATTATTCGGAATTCTTTATCAGGTAGACATCCTATCTCTTCATCTTTTATTTGGTCTGGAGGACATTTATCCTGTACCTTTACCTGCTGGGTGTTTCTCTGCCTTTTCATTTTGTTTATCTTGCTGTGTTGTCCCTTTATTGTGGGGTTCCTCACTATGGGAGGGGTTGGATGTGTGTTTTGTCAAAGTTTCCTGGTTGGGCTCTTAAGCGGTTCGTCCTGCTTGATTTGGCATCTTCTGTTTGCTGGCCCCTTCAGTGTCTATTCGGCGCTCTGGGGTTTGCCCCACTCCCGGTGCCTGCGCTTTTCCCGCCCCCTCTGCTCAGGCTCTCGGCTGGCGGCGCACTCTGATGACGCAATTGGAGGCTGTGGCTTCTCCCCTCCCCAGGCCCAGCCGCTAGGCTCTTTCTGCTTGCAGCTGGGCGTGTCTTCTCAGATGTGCAGAGGCAGACTCTGGTGGCGCACTCTGATGACGCAATTGGGGGCTGCAGCTTCTCCCCTCCCCAGGCCCAGCTGCTCGGTTTTTTCAATGAGCAGCTGGGGGCGTCTTCTCAGATATGAGAAGCGCCGAATTCTGGTGGCGACTGTCCAGAGTCCCCAGAGGTCTTGGCTAGCACCCAATTCTGCCTGCGGTTTGGGGGCAGAAGCCTCGCCGGAGCGCTCTCCGGTGGGGGCTGGGCCGTCCGTAGCCCGCAGCCTCCCTGTTCCACCCGGCTGTCTCCCGCCGAGGTCCGAGTCCCCGCTCCCCTTTGTTCTGTTCACGAGCCTGGCTGGGGTCTTCCTCGGCTACCCAGCGGTCTATCTCCGGTTAGCACCCTCGGTTAGGACCCTCAGTCTGCCCCAGGCGTTCAATCTCAGTCCTCCCGCTAAACGCGTGGCCCGCCCCTCCCTGAGCAGTCCGCTGGCTCGTGGGGGATGGGGCGCCTGGCCGCCGCTCTGCTGAAGTTTGCGGTTAGAGACGTTCTCTATGGGGCTTAACTATTTATCAGCTTCTACTCCCGACTTTTATGCTCTCTGAGATTCGCCTCAGATCTCTCAGATCCACCAGTGAGAATGTTTCCTGACGTTTGAAAACCTTTATCTCTTTCGAGGCTCCCCTTCTGAGATGAATCTCAGTCCCTGCCTCTTTGCCTCTCTTTTTACTTTTTTTTTTCCTTTGGTCCTACTATCTTTCGTCGGCAATGGGCTGTCTTTCCAGATGCCTGAAGACCTCTGCCAGCATTCAGATGTTGTTTTATGGAGTTTGTTCAGTATTTAAATGTTCCTTTGGTGTATTTGTTGGGGAAAGTGTGGACTCCCCGTCCTATTCCTCCGCCATCTTAGTTCCCTCCTCCTGAGGTACTGTTCAGTTAAGTCGCTCAGTCGTGTCTGACTCTTTGTGACCCCATGGACTGTAGCACTCCAGGCCTCCCTGTCCATCACCAACTCCTGGGCCTTGCTCACTCATGTCCATCGAGTCAGTGATGTCATCTAACCATCTCATCCTCTGTCGTCCCCTTCTCCTCCTGCCTTCAATCTTTCCCAGCATCAAGGTCTGTTCCAAGGAATCAGTTCTTTGCATCAGGTGGCCAGAGGATTGGAGCTTCAGCATCAGTCCTTCCGATGAATATTCAGGACTGCTTTCCTTTAGGATTGACTGGTTTGATCTCCTTGCAGTCCAAGGGACTCTCAAGAGTCTTCTCCAATGCCACAGTTCAAAAGCATCAGTTCTTTGGCACTCAGCTTTCTTTATAGCCCAACTCTCACATCCATACATAACTACGGGGAAAACCATAGCTTTGGCTAGATGGACCTTTGTTGGCAAAGTAATGTCTCTGCATTTTAATATGCTGTCTAGGTTGGTCATAGCTTCTCTTCCAAGAAGCAAGCATATTTTAGTTCCATGGCTGCAGTTGCCATCTGCAGTGATTTTTGGAGCTCCCCCCACAAAAAAATGAAGTCTGTCACTATTTCCATTGTTTCCCTTTCTATTTGCCATGAAGTGATGGGACCAGATGCCACAATCTTCATTTTTTGAATGTTGAGTTTTAAGCCAGCTTTTTCACTCTCCTTTTTCACTTTCATTAAGAGGCTCATTAGTCCTTCTTTGCTTTCTGCCATAAGGGCGGTGTCATCTGTGTATCTGAGGTTATTGATATTTCTCCTGGCAATTTTGATTCCAGCTTGTGCTTCATACAGCCTGGCATTTCTCATGATGTACTCTACATATAAGTTAAATAAGCAGGGTGACAATATACAGCCTTGACATACTCCTTTCCCGATCTGGAACCAGTCTGTTGTTCCATGCCCAGTCCTATCTATTGCTTCTTGATCTGTATATAGATTTCTCAGGAGGCAGGTCAGGTGGTCAGGTATTCCCAATTTCTTTCAGAACTTTCCACAGTCTGTTGTGATCTACATAGTCAAAGGCTTTGGTGTAATCAATAAAGCAGAAGTAGATGTTTTTCTGGAACTCTCTTGCTTTTTTGATGATCCAGCGAATGTTGGCAATTTGACCTCTGGTTCCTCTGCTTTCTCTGAATCCATCTTGAACATCTGGAAGTTCACTGTTCACGTACTGATGAAGCCTGGCTTGGAGAATTTTGAGCATTACTTTGCTAGTGTGTGAGTGCTAGGTATTGTTAGGAAAGTATTATCTTATTTGTGATGATGGCATTGCAAATTCAGGGATGTGCTGGATCATGTATATTTGAAAGATTTATTGTTACAAATATGCCTGAGTGAGACAAAATGCAAAGTTTGTCCATATCAAACATATACATGTGCTTTTAATGGATTTAATTAAAGTAGGAAATAACAAATGGAAAAAAATGATTCTTTCATACAAATAATACAAATCATAACTGAATTTTTAGAATTCTAAAGGAAAGTTAAAGAATACCAAGGTAAGATTTAAAAACAGTATAGGTCAATATGTTACTAATATTCCTATTGTAAATATATTCCTAACAGTGATAGTGATTAATGCTGATCTGTTGTTTGTTATTCTGAAGCTTCTGTCGGAATCTGTGCCTCGCCCTCCATGTTTATCTCCATGAAAACAAGAGGAGGTATTTGTTGCTCTCTCTGGTTTGAATATGGTGAATGTGGGATGTCAGGAAATTAAGTAACTCATTTAAAGTCTCTTAACCACTAACAGTGCAGTTAGGATTTATGAAATGTCCTCAAATCAGAATTGTAGGGTACAGATTCTTTCAGCACAGCAAGCAAGGAAAGAGCGTGTCAGAACCAGCTGCTCTTGGGACTGAAGCAGCGCAGCTGTCAGGAGCCAGCCTGGACCCATAGGAGCATGTGACAGAGAGAGCTGAAGGACCAGGGATGGGAGTGGAGCTAGAGATGGGGGAAGGAGCAGAAGTGCTGAATGTGTAGTCTGAGAGATCCCTAGAAAGCAGGAGGATGTTAACATGTAGGGTCTGGGTGTAAAGTTGTTATCAGTAAAATGCTATGTAATTTTTACAAAGGAACACTGGGTCACTTAGAAAATGTTGGCTAAGAATGAAATTTAAGTCCTTATCCAGGCCTCAGAGATCCTGCAACTTAAGGCCCCTTCCTGCCTCTTAGGCTCACTTTTCAACCTCTCTTCCCCTGTCTGCCTCCCTCCTGTTACCTCCTGGAGGCTGACAGTGCTCCTGCCCCAGGGCCTTTGCACTTGCTCTTTGTGTTTCTTCCTGATGACGGATTACTTCCGTGTCAGTTTTACCGCTAAGTATTACACATGTCTGATGTTCTTATAAAGAACGTTGTTTTTAATGTTTGATTTCTGTGCAATCAGTGGTTGGGTTTATTTCTGGGCTGTCTGTTCTGTTCATGTAACGATGTGTCTGTTTTTGTACCAGTGCCACAGTGTTTTGATTACTGGAGCTTTCTAGTATCATCTAAAGGCAGGGTGCCTGATTCCTCCAGCGCTGTTTGTTGTTTCTCAAGATTGTTTTGGCTACCTGGGGTCTTTTGTGTCTCTACACAATTTTTAACTTTATTTGTTCTATTTCTGTGAAAAATACCCTTGGTATTTTGATAGGGATGGCATTGAATCTATACATTGCCTTGGGCAGTACTGTAAGTTTCTAGGGACAAAAATATAATTTATTTCTGTATGCAAAGAAATAGAGGAAAACAATAGAATGGGAATAGAGCTCTTCAAGAAAATTAGAGGTCAAAGGGATCATTTCATGCAAAGATGGGCACAATTAAGGACAGAAATGGTATAGACCTAACAGAAGCAGAAGATACTAAGAAGAGGTGGCAGGAATACACAGAAGCACTATACAAAAAAGATCTTCATGACCCAGATAGCCACGATGGTGTGAAAACTCACCTAGAGCCAGACATCCTGGAATGTGAAATCAAGTGGGCCTTAGGAAGCATCACTACGAACAAAGCTAGTGGAGATGATGGAATTCCAGTTGAGCTATTTCAAATCCTACAAGATGATGCTGTGAAAGTGCTGCACTCAATATGCCCACAAATTTGGAAAACTTAGTAGTGGCCACAGGAATGGAAAAGATCAGTTTTCATTCCAACAGAAAGAAAGGCAATGCCAAAGAATGTTCAAACTACTGCACAACTGCACTCATCTCACACACTAGCAAGGTAATGCTCAAAATTCTCCAAGTCAGGCTTCAACAGTACATGAACTATAAACTTCCATATGTTCAAGCTGGTTTTAGAAAAGGCAGAGGAACCAGAGATAAAATTTCCAACATCCGCTGAATCACTGAAAAACCAGGAGAGTTCCGGAAAGACACCTACTTCTGCTTTATTGACTATGCCAAAGCCTTTGACTGTGTGGATCATAAAAAACTGTGGAAAATTGTTAAGAAGATGAGAATAACCAGATCACCTGACATACCTCCTGAGAAACCTACATGCAAGAAGGTCAAGAAGCAATAGTTAGAACTCGACATGGAACAACAGACTGATTCCAGATTGGGAAAGGAGTGTGTGAAGGCTGTATATTGTCATTCTGCTTATTTAGCTTATATGCAGAGTACATCATGTGAAATGCTGGGCTGGATGAAGCACAAGCTGGAATCAAGATTGCTGGGAGAAATATTTATAACTTCAGATATGCAGATGACACCCCTCTTATGGCAGAAAGTGAAGAAGCACTAAAGGGCCTCTTGATGAAAGTGATAGAAGAGAGTGAAAAATTTGGCTTAAAACTCACCATTCAAAAAACTAAGATCATGACATTCAATCTAGTCACTTCATGGCAGATAGATGGGGAAACAGTGAGAGACTTTATTTTGGGGGTCTCCAAAATCACTGCAGATGGTGACTGCAGCCATGAAATTAAAAGATGCTTGCTCCTTGGAAGAAAAGTTATGACCAACCTGGACAGCATATTAAAATGCAGAGACATTACTTTGCCAACAAAGATCCATATAGTCAAAGCTATGGTTTTCCCAATAGTCATATATGGATGTGAGAGTTGGACTATAAAGAAAGCTGAGTGCCGAAGAATTGATGCTTTTGAACTGTGGCATTGGAGGAGACTCTTGAGAGTCCCTTGGACTGCAAGGACATCTAACCAGTCTATCCTAAAGGAAAGCAGTCCTGAATATTCTTTGAAAGGACTGATGCTGAAGCTGAAACTCCAATACTTTGGCTACCTGATGTGAAGAACTGACTCCTTGGCAAAGACCCTGATGCTGGGATAGATCGAAGGCAGGAGGAGAAGGGGACAACAGAGGATGAGATGATTGGACTGCATCACTGACTTGATGGAAATGAGGTTGAGTAAGCTCCAGGAGGTGGTGATGGACAGGGAATCCTGGTGTGCTGGAGTCCAAAGGGTCACAAAGAGTCAGACACTACTGAACAACTGAACTGATTAATATTGTATCAGTTTTGCTACACTTAAGAGTTTTGAGAGATTTTGTGGATTTTATAGAATCCTCTATGTAGACATTTATGCATTTGCAATAATGTGTATTATGCTATCTTTGGTGTAAGGTTCTATAAATATCAATTATGTCAAATTGGTTAATAATGTTCAAGTCTTTTTATTCCTGATTTTGTGTGTCCTTTTTCTATTATTGAGAGAATTGTTTAAATATTTGGCCCTAATTTGAGTTTATTTGTTTCTTCTGTGGTTCTATTAGTTTTACCTGCATGCATTTTCAAACGCTATTATCAATTGAATAAAGGTTTAGGGTTATGTACATTTGGTGAACTTTTCATTATGACTCCTTTATCACTATGAAATGACCCTCTTTGCTCCTGGTGTATTCTTTTCTCTAAGATTTATTTTGATATCTTTCCCTTACTTTTAATTTTGAATTATTTCTATCTTTATATTTAGTGTGAGCTTCTTGTTGGCACCATAAAGTTGAGTGTTTTTCTTTTGATCAGTTGCAGAATCTCTAGCTTAAATAATATGTTTCAGCTTTCCATTTAGTATGATAATTTTTATGACTGGGTTTAAATTCATCATCTTGCTTTTTTCAAAATCAGTCTCATCTGGTATTTGCTTATTTTCTCCTCATTTTGTAACTTCTTTTGGATGTTGTATTTCTTTATTCTGCATTATCTTTATTACCTATATGATTTGTTATTTCAGGGGTCGTTTAGTAGGGTAAATAATACAGCTATTCAGGTTATCTCTATATATTCCAAGTGGTATTATACTTCTTTACATAGCATATGGTTATTCTTGAGTTCTACCATGTTAGAGATAAAACTGAAATTCAGAGAAGTGTTGTGACTTGTCTGTGGCCAGAAGCCTTGATTAGGGGCTAAAATAGGAATGCTAGTCTGACTTCAGGTTTCCTGCAACATTAGGGGAGGTTTTCATGCATTTTCTCTGTTGATTACCAAGTCACCATGGTTACAAATTATACTTACAAGCACCAATGTGGAAAATTTGGAATTGTTCTTTTCTTGTTTTGGAAAATGTAAGTTTTAAATATCCAAAAGGAAAGCCCTAACATTTCCCTGCAGACCACTTGGATAGGTATCACACAAGGCATCGGATAAATAATTAGTGATAAATCTGTGAGCCAGCTTTTAGTTGAGACCCTAGAGCAGAATTTGGTTTCCTTTGGCTCTTCACATTAGTCACTCTGGGAGAGTGATTCACACCCCATAAATCACATTCTGACTGTGACCGGGAGGGTTGTCTGAAATTGTATTTACTCATCTTATTCCCTGTGCCAGGACTGAGGAATATCTGAGACTGTCATCCCAATAGGTGCCTCTCTCTAGGCCTGGTTATGAAATAATGAATGCAGGATGCATATTTACTTCTTGCATTTGTAGTATCAGAATTGCACAATTCATCTGTTAAAATACTCGAGATTTGGGAAGATCAGATTTTATGTTCCCTGGATCAGTGTGGGAACAAAGAAAAGAGTGTATTAATAATGTAAACAAGTATGTTAATATTCCTTTTAAACATAAGCATAACATAAGTAGGAGCCAATATTTATTTAATTTAAAATAAATTTTTGAATTCTCATAGTTTCCTCCAATATATTTTCCTTATTATAGTTGCATTTGTGTCCAGATTTACCCTGAGTGTTATATATTTATACAAGATCACAATCAAATACTCTTCTGGGTATTTACACACCATCATTTTGTATCATACATATTCATGAGCTCTAAATAGCAGATACTTTGAACCTAGGAGATAGGTTGGAAAAGTAATCAGTTTGTATGACTAATCTGATTTCTGCTTTTTTCTCTAGTTGAAGAATGTAAAGAGTAAAATTCTTATGCTAAAACAAAGTTTCAGGCCAGAAATTCATGTATATATTTGTGTATGTATTTTTCTAGAGCTTGTTTTAAAGAAAATCAGTGAGGCCAGAATGCCTGGATTTTTTTATGTTCATAAGAAGATTATATAGAAATATTATCAAATTACAACCTTTTGACAAATATTCATACAATCAAAAGAATTCTATGACTTCCTTATTAAGGCATTTGATGACCTCTATTCAGCTTCTGCAATGAAGTTTACATTGTATTGGGGAGAAGAAAGAGGATTAACCATGGTCCATTGGTTTCCCAAATACACAATAACTATGTGTGTGCACAGGCAGATGATCATCACAAACGTGGGCCTCTGAGGACAATGTAAAGAAGGGTTTCTGTGCTGGCAGTGTAAGAACAGAGAGTGGAGAGGTAAACAGTGGAAACAAGAGAGCTGAAAAAATAAGGCCACTCAGCCTCGTGTAATCACTCCTGCTGTACAGCTGTGCCACTTCCAGACCAAATGCAGCTCTTTTCAGGCTTTCCCATATGGTTTAATAAAAACAGGAAATTTCTCCAGCATTCTGCAGTGTAGTCATCTATTGGAATAGATATTTAGCTGGCAGTTTCACTCTCTCATTTCTTTACAAGAGACATATTCTTAGTGCTTCTTTCATTTCAGTTTCAGAAAATCTCTTTATTTCCATGTGATGACTCACTCTCTACCACCCTCGACTTGATGATGGCAGGTTATTGCCCTGTACGTCTACTGCAGGTAAACATGATGAGTCCCATTCTGGACACAGCTTGACTTCATTTTCTAAAATGTACTTTATACAGGCTAATCACTTGCATGAAGGATAACACAAAAATTCTATAAAACTGAATTAAAAGGTTTGCTCAGGAAAAGCAAGAACAGAATATAGAGTGAAATTTTATAAAGGATTAATTTTAAAAAATTTGATTGGGTTTGATTGATGTGATGTTGATTCATTTATTCAAAAATATTTCTGAATGCCCTCCATGTCCCAAGCACTGTATTATGCTTGGTTATGAGTTGGCAAATTAAAAAATAAAACATGACTACTGCCCTGGGAGCTCAAAATTTAATCTGTCAGGAGGTCAATAGACAAGTGAACAAATAAAAATTTAAATTTCATATTATAATGCAATTATACATGATAAGCACTATGATAGAGAATAATTTGATTGAGCTCCTATTAAGCAGTTGAAGCTTTAGAAGGTCTCTCAGACAGAATTTATTTAAATTGAGACTCGGCAGTATGACCAGTCTGCCCTATGAAAATTTCGTGATAGCATTTTATGGAAAGGAAGTATCATGAACATTCTATGGAAAGGAAGTAACAGGCACAGAAGTCCAGAGCTGGACAAAGCTGAACGTGATTGAGAAATGGAAAGGAAGCCAAAGTGCTGCAGGGAGGCAGAACTGAAGTCAGACAAGAATCAGTTTGGATTATTTATGGCCTTTTAAATCACAGTAAGGTGTTGCAAACATATATAAGATTACTGGAATATATATAATAATGGACATGAGTTTGAGCGTGCTCCCGGAGATAGTGAAGGACAGGGAAGCCTGACATGCTGCAGTCCATGGTGTCAAAAAGAGCTGGACACAACTTAACAACTGAACAACAACAGCAACAATTAGTGGGTCAGTATTTCAGTTCTCTTTCTTTGCTAATTGGTATTCTATTGTGAATCATTGAATATACAGTTTTGAATAAAATATTAATTTTTTCTGTTTACATTTGTAGATATCTACTTTCATTCTGAAAACAAGTGATCTCCCATCACTCAGTGGGAAAGTACAGGTATTGTGTAATAGGCTGATGTGCTGAAGGAGATGATAATGACATTGAAATGACATGGACTAAGGTCAAGTGACAGAAGCACATTTAGAACTCAGTTCACGTCTAATCTTTAACATGATTCTGTTAAACATCAATGAATTGAAAAATAAATCTGGGCCATATTGATGCATCATGATAAAATGTGACGAAACATATTCCATGACAAGCAGGATTCAGAAATGGATAAGTAATGGAGGTGGAACTGTTTCTCAGTTTGAATGTCTATATTTCCTAAAGAAGATGGAAATGAGTAGAAACTAAAATTTCATGAAATGTTGTAACCCATATATGTGTTGAGAATGTTAAAATTAAGAGCTGGGCCAAAACTGTCCCCAATTATGTGAAGCATCTTCTTTACTCCAGTAGTTTGGAAAGGCATGAAGGACAGGTCAATACTGTGGATAGAGTTGTCATCTAAAGCATTTTTCTATGAGGATCTGTCTGCCCCACTTTCTGCCTCCAAATGTATTTCTCTCTTTACCGGTTATCCCTTTATGGATTCCAGTCTTTAAGGCTCATTCCTGTTTTTTAGTTCTTTTTTTGGCAGTGCTGTCTAATGCATCCCCTTCACAGAGTAATTCACTCTTTAAAATAATTGCTAGAATACCTGCCTCGCAGGACATATAATAAAACACTGCGCTTCCTCTCCAAATGGTGAGACTGGATCAGTAGAAAGAAATGTTCAACGTTAGTAACTACAATGCAGGAAAGAAGTCGCAGTTGGCGGTCAAGACATTAGAAACATGAGGGGGGAATTAAGAGAAAGTGACGACATTCAGACGAGAGAGAGGATGAACCCAACTGCGGAGGTGGCAGAACGGGAAGCGGGAGGTTGCCGAGCGGGCGTCGGTGCGCAGGGAGCGCGCGGGGCGCACGCCCTGAGCGCCGCATGTGGACGCGGCCGGTGCTGCTCGGCTTGCGCGCCTGCTGGTGCATCTTAACTTGGCGCCAGGTGACGGCTGGCTACTGTCAGAAATAAACCCACCTGGTAAGATAGGCGTTCAGATAAGGCTCCTTTGTGTTCGTTTTACTGGCGGAGCCAGGTTCCCTGCGATGCCCTCGTGGAGGTCACTCCACGCTGCCCCGAGGTTGGTCTCCGGGACAAACCTGATGCCGAAGAGAGGATGGAAAGCAGCTTCTGAGATAAGGTTGAGATCCGCTGCTTCCGGTGTGGTGGTTTTCTTGCTCCTCCTTGGGTCGCCCACTCAAGGTAAAGCCGGCTGCCGTGTACCCTGTGGAGGGGCCTGCTAGTGGGGACCCGAGGCCTCCACCCAGCAGGAGCTGCTGACACCCCAGTAAAGCCTTCAGAAGCAGGTCCTGGCAGCATCTTGATGGTGGCCCCTGGGAGACCTTGAGCTTGAACCATGCGCTGAAGCGCCTCTGGATTCTCAGAGACTGTTAGTGAGTGGTGGTGTTTTAAGCTGCTGAGTTTGGGGATAATTTTGTTAAGCATCATCAATAGATAACTAATACATTTCCCAATACCTTGAATAGCGTCTGACACGTATGTATATATGAAAGATTCTCAGTAAAGGTTTAATATGTATAAAATAGAAATAAATAAAATATTCACTAGCTTTTTGTACTAGAGACTATTTTTTAAAATTCTAGTTCTAAATATGTAATTTTTATATAGAGCTCAAGTTATATTTAAAGAATTTTTTAAAGTATACAATTTGCAACTATTCGATGTACTGTTGACTTTTTCCCTCCTGAAATTAGTCTCTGACATTCAAATATCAATGTTGGCTGCAGGTTAAGATTTAACTTTCAGCAGGTGGCTCCATTCCATATAAAAGGCTATGATTCTATTTTTGTTTATTACATATGATTTTTATTTTACTTTCCTGAAGCAAATTAGAAAAAAATGTTCACAAAACTGATGATTCTTCAATGCAAAATTTGTAGATAAACATGTAAACATAATCAGGAGACTTAATTTTTAAAAATTTATCTTTGTATTTTGTTACCTTTAAAAGCTCTTTGTCATGAGGATACATGATTTAAGAACTTAACATTTGTACAGGATCACAGTGAAATGAGACATGAGGTATTATTCTGCATACATCTTGATCAATCCTTTAATTTTTAAAAAGACATTACTTTCTTAAAGAAGTTTAAGATTCACAGCAAAATTGAGGGGAAGGTATAGAGATTTCCCATATACTTCTGCCTTCACACATGCATAGCCTTCACCATTATCAACATCCCCCCCATTAGGTAGTATATTTATTTTAATTGATGAGCCTGTACTGACACATCATAATTATCCAAATATGTAATGGACATGGTTTGTACTTGGTGTTGTACAGTCTATGGATTTGGACAAGTGTAGTATAAGGACATGTTTCTGTCATTACGGTATCATACAGAGTATCGTCACTGCCCTGATAGTTCTCTGTGCTCTGCCTATTTATTTCCAACACCCCACCCCAACCCCTAAAGAATCCACCAGCCATTGCAGGAAACTTGGGTTCAATCCCCAGGTCAAGAAGATTCCCTGGAGAAGGAAATGGCAATCCAGTATCCTTGCTTGGTAAGTTCCATGAACAGAGGAGCCTGGTGGGCTGCAGTCCATGGGCTCATGAGAGTCCAACGTGACTTAGTGACTAAACAACAACCAACACCTCCAGTCCCTACAACCAGTGATGTCTCTACTGTTTCCAGAGTTTTGTCTTGGCAAGATGCCTTATAGTTGGAATCATACAGCATGTAGCATCCTCAGATTGGCTTCTTTCACTTGGAAGTATGCATTTAAGACTCTTGATAGCTCATATTTTATTTAGTGCTGAACAACATTCCATTGTCAGGATATGCCACAGTTTGTATATCCACAGCCACTGAAGGATGTCCACCACAGGCCATTCAGCACAGCAGGATCTTAAGGAACTGTTGAGAGTCCTGGGGCTGAGGTTGTGGGAGGGGAATTAAGTGGAAATGGCTGGATCGGTGGCTCCTTCTTGGGAGCAGGAAGTGTGTGTTGAGAGCACAGCTGGGAAGCAGAGCACAGGAGTCCAGGTTGTGTGTGTTTTGTCATCTTGACACAAGCAGCCACCAGAAGATCTCTTGAGCAGTGGTGTGGTCATGAGCAGAACCAGTCTTTGAAAATTCAACTGAGCAGGATATTGAAGGAGAAAAGATGTTACCGAAATGTTAATCTAATAGAGGAGGCAACAGGGGCCTAACCCGGGTAGCAGGAATAAGAAGGAGATGACAGTAGTGAGACCTAAAGAACGGGGTAGAAGTTCTATTCTAATTCTCTCCTTGAGATGTTCTGAAGTGTGAAACCCAGCTGTCTGTGTTCCTTTGCTTGTTGGCCTCCAAAAGGAACATGCTGTCACTCTCCAGGTGGAAGGCGTGATAGGTTGGCTGTTGGTGTCCTGCCGTTGGTCTAGTGGACCCCTCCCAGCACCTGATCCTTGCTCGTCTTAGGGAGAGTATAGCACACACAGAAGGACTTCTCTGGCAGTTCAGACGGTAAAGCGTCTGCCTACAATGTGGGAGACCCAGGTTTGATCCCTGGTTTGGGAAGATCCTCTGGAGAAGGAAAGGGCAACCCACTCCAGTACTCTTGCCTGGAAAAATCCCATGGATGGAGGAGCCTGGTAGGCTGCAGTCCTTGGGGGTCGCAAAGAGTCGGACATGACCGAGCGACTAAGCTTTCTTTCTTTCCAGCATACAGAGAGAGGCACTCGAGTTCTGCTCAGACCACATGGGCTCAGATCCTTGCCTTCTCCCCTGTACCTGGAACTTCACTGCTGATCCTCCCTGAGCCCCGAATTCAAGTGCACACGAGGCTGTTGGGGCTGTGAGTGCAGTGTGGCCTCCATGGAGATGAAGGGATTTCCTTTTAAGCCCTGAGCGGTGAATGACCCACAGGAAGTACTTGTGCTCACTCACCAGTGTGCAGACATTTCTCAAGGCACACGGTTCTTCCACTCTGATCACTTCGCATTCAGTGAACAGATCCCGGAGCGTGTGTCCTGCTTCATAGGGTCTGCCTGTGCGTATCATGTGCTTAAATATTGGGCTCAGAATCATTTTCATAATGGGACCTATTAAGCTTATTTTCTTAAGAGCAAAATTGGTATGCATTGCCCCTTTTCTGTGAACAAAATAAAAGATTCACTGTAGAACTTTCTTTTGAATAAAAGGAAAATTTCCACACAATGGAACTATAAATTTAAGTGAAATACACTCTGGAATTTACAATAGATGGCAGACCATGTTCTTAGTCTTTCTGAAGGTGTAAAATTGTAGTTAATTGCTTTGTTCTCCATTTTAAAGAGCAAAGAGTTCATAAATAATGTGCTCGAGTGGCAGTTTGCAAAGGCTCTAAAACCTCTCAACGTAGTTCTCATTGCCAAAGATGTAATTCTTCTGAATGTTGATTATTCCCATGAATTTTAAAATATTTAAAAATACCCTACAGAGACTAAACAGATGAAAATTATCTCTGAATTTCTTTTGAATAGAGTTGTATGTGTCAATGAGAAACCTACTATCTTTGGTTTCCTATGACACATGCATCTTTTATCTAGATAGAATATTTCTTAAAAATATAATATAGGGTTTTACAGTGAGATGTAAATAATGAAATTACTGCTTCCTAAGTACATAATGATAAGTTAGTTTTCAGCAATTTTAGGTTACACATTATAGGCCTGTGGTGGGGTGTGTGTGTGCATATGTACATACATATGTGGGCTTCCCAGGTGGCTCAATGGTAAAGAATCCACCTGCCAATGCAGGAGATGCAAGAGATGAGGGTTCGATCCCTGGGTCGGGAAGATCTCCTGGAGGAGAAAATAGCCTACTTCAGTGTTCTTGCCTGGAAAATTCCTTGGATATAAGAGCCTGGTGGGCTACAGTCTATAGGGTCACAAAGAGTCATACATGACTGAAGTGATTTAGCACACACAAGCAACTGAGCATACACGCACAGGGGTCTGTATGTATGCATATATACATATATGAATATACGTGGAGAGAACAGAAGGGACGGAGACTGCTTTCTTCACATCTGGGAGCTGTTTGTTGATTGAAAATACCAACCATTAAGTGAAAGTATAACTATTCAATATACTAAGTTTTTCTGGATTAAAGATTTTACCAAATATTTAAAAATGCTTACCTGTATCTTTAAAACTATACCACTCTTGAACAGGTAATAAATATGCATCATTTTTGATGCCTCCCCAGCAAAAACCACCAGAAGTATTCTCATGAAAATAGCAGCTCCCTGGGGTAATAGAGTTCTTCAGGACACCCCAGAACTATATGATTAATGGAGATTTTCATGGCTCTGACTTCCTGGCTATGTGGTGTGTCAGTCACGTCTGGCTCTTTGTGACCCCATGGACTGTAGCCCACCAGGCTCCTCTGTCCATGGAATTCTTCAGGCAAGAATACTGGAGTGGGTTCCCATTTCCTTCTCCAGAACTGGCTGTGTGGTATCATCATCTTTTTTGTTGTTGTTCAGGCAGGTTTTATATACGATGAGTTTGCACATTTAACAGGGTGATCAGAATCCTTGTTTTAGTGATCACGTGTTCAGCAGATAATAGTAACAGTAAATAAATATATAAACAAAGCAGTCAAATGAGGCATGAATAAAACAGTTGTTTTACTAACTCATCACTCTCTGAGTCCATAGACAGGGCAGTAACTAAAGTTTCTTTCACCTAAGTTACTGAGAGTCCCATTTTCCTCTGGATTCTTCAAATCCCATAATCTCCCACCCAAGCAACTGGAAATCAGCCTTTGAAAACACGGTTCGGAGAAAAGAAATAATAAATTGCTTAATTTGTCTCTGATGTTTAACGTAACTTAGCGCTTTGTCTTTGGGAAATTACACAGGGAAAAATCTATTTTAAGTAACACTCAAATGTTAAATTATTAAATTTCATGTCATGAGAACCACTGGGATTTTGTCCTGGTAAGTAGGCCATATTAGGTTCTGAATACAGTATCTGAGTTCCAGCTTGGCCACTAAGAAATTTACCTGGTTTGCACTTTCTTTATTTAATTAGTGAATGAAATGCATGAGAAAATGGTTTGTGAATTTAAAATGCTCTGCAAAGATTAATCACTGTTATTCTTCCATTTTTTTCAATTTTAAACTCTTTGAGGAACTGTCCTTTAAGCTTAAGAGTGATCCATTATCTTTTGAGATTTAAGTATTATGTCAGTACTAGAATTATTAATAATGCCATCGGTGTAGATGTAAAGATTAACATTTCCATCAGAGCAGGCATGTCTGCATGTCCAGCATGCGTCACCGCTGTTTGATGAGACTCTTTCAGAAACCAGGCTTAGAGACTGCTGGTTTTCTTTTTCATTCCTCTAATACCTCTTTTGTTTCAGTTTAAGATAAATAACCACTTAGAGGATATACTGTACACGGGAAAATCAAAAGGTGGCTGTACTCAGTGATCCTTAAAATCTTTAGGAAAGAAAGTTCTTTGTAACAGAGTATCTTCCCCTTCCTCCAGAGCCACTGTTTGTAGTGGTTGCCTGACAATTAATTTTATAGAATAAAATCGTGTTGTATTCTCTCTCCTTGGCCTTGTATTATTTCACTGACACTGTTACCTCCAAAATAATTGGGCAGTCTGCTGTTTGTACTTTCAGGGGATGAATGGCTGAGATGAGATCTGTACTCTTTTCTGATTTTCATTAGGTTCTCAGGAAAAAACCTTTATCTTATTCCATTCTCATATTTTTATTGCTCTGTCATCCCAAACCAAAACAGTTACTTAAATGAAAACTCTATCTTTTAAAGATTAGAATATTTCTCAATATATATATCATATCTAAAACTAGCTCATTTCCTTAAATCATAATATATGTGTGTATATAATAAATGTATATACATTTATTATATGTGTGTATATATTGTACACATACAATTGTATATTATATGTGTGTATATGTGTGTATATAATAAATGTATATACATTTATTATATGTGTATATATATATATGTGTGTGTGTGTGAAATAGATTTAGATTTCCCTAAAACCAGAGAAGCTGCTTTACTGGCTAATTCACACAGACAGGCCTAGTCTGGCTTTATCTGCCTCCCTGTGCCCCACAGAGAAGGGACGCAGCTACAGCAGTCTAGAGATTACGGTATGATCTTTCTAAAGAGGGAGGGCTGGGGCACACTGTGGTGTGCAGCTTAAAGGGATGTGACCTCCGCCACACTTGAGCAAGGTGTGAATAGTTGGACTTTTCCTCCTAGTCCATAAAACCTCATGTTGAAACACTTGAGGACATGGAAAAGTTGTATCTTTTAAAATTAATGTGTAGAATTTAATACACATTTCACACATACCTTCTCATTTATAAGTATTTTAAAAAATTAAACAATCCATCTTTCTCTAATTTTACCAGCTGGGTTCATCTACTCTGACCACGAATTTATTCTGACTCAAAACATAATGGTAGCTCAGTGTGTGTGTATATATGTATGTATGTGTGACTGTCTGTCTGTCTCTCTGTCTCTCTATCCTCATCACCATCTCTGACTTTCAGAAGCTGGAAGCACATATGACACATGTAATCAGTTAATTTTTAAGAGGCCTGGACAGGTATTGGCACATGGCACAGTTGGCCCCCGGAGCTGCTTCTCTGCAGCTCCATTCTCTAAGGTTGTTATGGGTTTCCTTTGTCAGTCGGGATGATTTGGGTAAGACTGCATCCTCACCGTAATGCCCAGTGCCGTGAGAAGGTTGTTTTCTGCCATAACGATTGCCCGTCTTCAGGCTGGATGGTGCCATCCTCACTGACATCTTCAAGGACCTTGGAGCTTCTGTGTCTCTCCTCTGTCTTCTGCTTTTCCACACAGCCTCCCTTCATTTGTTGTATGATGGCTACAGGGGCTCTAGGTATCATGTAGAAAAGATGGCAGTGATTAGAGAAGAAAGAAATATCTTCCCCTGAGTCTTGTCTTTTTTTGTTTTTTTCTTTTCTTTCATTTTTTTTAAATTTCTTTTTTGTTTTTATTTATTTATTTTTTTCTTTACATTATTGTGTTGGTTTTGCCATACACTGACATGAATCTGCCACAGGTATACATGTGTTCCCCTTCCAGAACCACCCTCCCACCTCCCTCCTGATTCCAGGGTGCTCAGGGCTGGTGCACCGGGATGACCCCTGAGTCTTTTCAATTTAGGTTGAAATCACTTTTGCCAAAGCCAGCCCTCCTTGTGCAGCCTTCGCCCGTGGCCTCTTTCCCTGCCTGCCAGGACCCTGAGAGACAGTATTTTGCCTGCATCAACTCTGCATCTGCTATCCTGTCTATGCAGAGGATTTTTATTGCCTTTCACTGTGGCAGGATCTGCCTGCCTGGACATTAAAAATTGCCTCCACAGAAACAAATATATTTTCTTAGTATTTTGGCAACAGGGTTGGTGTAGATATGGTGGAACTTATTTTTTGCATAAACTGTTATAATACTTTCTAACTTCAGAGAGAATTGCAAATACATGGTTATGATAATTATAAGCAATGATCTTTGTGTTGCAGGCATGGTTGACCAACGGATGCTAAAACTAGGAAGAACCTTTGATCTTGAGATGGAGTTCTTTCACGTGGGTTACATGTTTTACCTGGTTTGAGTAGTTTATGAGGACCTCTGCCCAAGTCTCCAGACTCACCCCTCCCTGTTCCCTCTTCCTCTCAATATTGCAGAGCCTGAAATATGGCTCCTGCACTGTTAGCTGCTCAGCACTCTCCCGTGTGTATGATTTTGGCTCCAAATGGATCACATTCTCCCCATCTCATCTCATTTGCTTCTGTGACTCCTTGAATCTCAGCTGAGACGTCACTGCCTCTGGGAAGCTTTCCCTGGCTCCTCCAAGTGAGCTCCCTCTGCATGACCTAACCCAGTACTTGTCATTCTGTGGCAGAGCTTCTTGCTTGATAACCTCTGTTCCCCAAGCTCTTAAGATGTCTGAAGGTGAGGATCTAAAATGTGTCGGGCACGTAGTAGACAGACAAGGGGTAAAGAAGGAAATGATCCTATCCTTTGTCTCGTGTTTTTTAGGATACTTCTTACTCCACCCCATTTTCACTTTTTGCCTCTCTTTTAGCATTCTCTGATAAATGTCTTTTATTCTGTCTTCTACCAAAATATTTGTATTGTTGCTGGTTACTCTTGAGGGCCAAAAGTCTTTAAGTAACATCTAAGGGGCTTCCCAGGTGGCTCAGTGGTTAAGAATCTGCCTGCCAATGCAGGAGACACAGGATTGAACCCTGGGTTGGGAAGATCCCCTGGAGAAGGAAATGGCAACTCATTCCAGTATTCTTGCCTGGGAAATTCCATGGACAGAGGAGCCTGGCGGGCTTCAGCCCATGAGGTTGTAAAGAGTCAGACATAGCTTAGTGACTAAAGAACAACATCTAGATTAATATGTTGAGAAGTTCTAGGGCTTGAGAAATTGCATACTAAGGTGGGAATCATTGGCAAGTCCACTAAGAATATGTCCCCCAGATGGCTCTCTACTGGTAAGATCACATCTGACACTTCATTTTTTCTAAAGTAAAAATTAAGAACTAGAAGTAAATATATTTTAATGGCTTCATGCTATCAATTAATATATTAATTCCTTCAGTTCATTTAATAATTGTATACTTAGAATCTCTTTGTGCTAAGCTGTATATGGAATTTGGAATCTGAGATGGAAAAAAAACTTCAGACTTGGACCTTGGCCTTAAGATGCTAACAAGCTACTGGGATGATAAATACACAAAACAAAATTCCAATACAACCACATAATTGCTACAGTGGATCACCACAAGAAGCACAGGGGAAGCAGATGGTAGGAACGTCTGCTGGGAGTCCAGGAGGAGCGAAATTTTAATTCCATGCATATTAAATTGCAAAACCATCAATTGGTTAAACTGGTTTTGGAGGTCATCTGGTTTATCCTTCCTACATCTAATTCACAGTTTTCTTAATTAATGAAAAAAATGTGTCTGGAGAGATTTTTTATCTTGCCTAAGATTGCCAAACAGTGTCAGAATCATAATTACAACCAAGATCACATCCCAAGAAATCCAGCTTTAAAAAAAAATTTAAAAAGCTTTCAGTATCTTTAATTTGTCTTGGGAATCATTTCTTTGCCAACTGCCAAACTTTAAAAATCTTCCATTTGCATTCATGGGGGAAAAAAAATTCAGGGATGTTTGTGCAGTCAAGGACGATTTACTCTTCCTTTCTACAAGTCAGTTAATAGACCAGAGAAACTGGCCTTAAGCACTGTGCAGAAAGAAAATGTTAGGATGCAACTCAGTGTGCCAGAGATGCCTAGAAGTCTCGGAAGAGGAGTGTGGGTAGTTCTCTTATGCTTGCCAGGGTAATTGATATCCATATAATCAGGAGGCTGGTTGGAAATTTTTTCTTGATTATTCATAATATATATATGTATTTATATATATCTGATATGTTACACATTATATTTTTTATATATTTGCATATTATATATATTTATATTCTGTAATATATAGGAAGATATTTTTCTTTTTTTTTCTTAATTACAATGTGGCTTTAATCTGAATCCTTCTTTAGTTTATGAAAGTATAACATCTGGAGGAAACAGATTGAACAACAAGGAAAAAGCGCCTAGCAGGAAAAGTGGTGATTGGATCATGAGGTGAAGCAGGCATGGCTGGTCTTGCACAATGGCCCCGTTCTAGACGTGGCACAGAGGGCTTCCAAGGGAGACCTTCCCTCCATCACCTCTTCTGTCTAGCCAAGGCACTGTTAGAGTGGCAGGTCTTGGGTGGGCAGGTTTCACGCTTTCTTTCTAACACAGTGGTTGGGGACAGAGAACCTGCCACCTGACTTAGTTTGGTTGCATCTGAGGGTTATCCATTTTGCCATGGTAGTGAGAGAGGCTGATAATAGTATGGGTCCCTGTGAAGGCAGTTTTAATGCCTGCTCATTTCTTGCTCTGCTGTTTGTTGATCACCTTTACTTGGCTGAATGAATTTGGGGAAGTCTCTTCCCCCACCCCCCACAGTGTGCATAGTCTCATTTCCCTGCTCAGATTCTGTTACTCTCTTGCTCCTGAACCTGGCTACCTAGGGTGGTCCTGGCTAGAGTAAGCCAGTGATTGCTCAGGGTTGTGCTGAAGTCCACTTTGACAGACAGATGTTTTCCCTCTCATCACTGGATGTGTCTGTGACATGGAGGATGCTGTTGTAGTTCCAGGTGTTTACATTTTTCAGTATATCTTCAGCTAGAGTCTGGTCATTTGGAAGGTCCCTCACTGATTGCTCCTAAGAGGATGCAGGTTTGGCTGTATCCAGACTTACGGGGACAAGCATCATTTAATTCTGAAACCTGCTTTATAGAGGTTTTTCTCTGGGTCAGGGACTCATTTGCTCACTGTTGAGTCAACATTTGTCCTGAATTTGTGTTTAAGCTCATCGTACTGATAAGGTCTTGCCCTGTGTTAACAGAGTGTTTCTCCTTTTACTGTGTGCTTTCAGGACAATTTCCAGAAAGTCACAATGGTGTTTAAAATTAATTCTCAACAGATAAATGATTGGGGTAGGGTTTCCTGAGTTCTGATTCTACCTTTGGTTGTAGTGTTTTGAGGATTGAATGGAATCACATATGAAAAAACCTTAGCAATGCTGTACATATAGTTAAGCTAGGAAAAGTGCTGTTTTCTTTCTACTAAAGAATTGGCTACTGTGGTTTTTAAGTTATGGTGATTATGGGTGTAATGAATGAAAAATATGTTGCAGAATTTATATATCAGTACATTTATATTCAATATATATTTAGACAACACATATATCAATTATGTATGTTAATATTATTTGTACCTACATAGTTTTTCTCCCTAGAACAGCACTATAGTTTTTATTTTTTTTTTTGTACAATCTACATTATCATTCTTTGTTTTACTCCTCTCATGCCATCCTAAAGAACCAACTCAGTAAGGCTGTACAGAATATATATGGCCTATTTTAAAATGGGCTTCCCAGGTGGTACAGTGGTAAAGAATTTACCTGCCAATGCAGGAGACACAGGAGACTCGAGTTGAATCCTTGGGTTGGGAAGCTCCCATGGAGCAAGAAATGACAACCCATTCCAGTATTCTTGCCTGGAAAATTCTGTGGACAAAGGAGCCTGGGCGGCTACAGTCCATGTATCATAAGGAGTCTTACATAACTGAGCGACTGAGCACACACACATAATTAAAATATAAAGTAAAGTGTGTTAGGGGAAAGAGTCTATTTAATTACTACTGTGTGGAATATATTTATGCCTCTGAATAATGATGAGTAAGATTGGATCTGATGGAGGTGGTTTGGGTTTACCTGCCATTCTGCCGTCATCTAGTACAGAAACTTTGCCCCGTTCTTGGCAGAGTTTACGAAACTCAAATAATGAAGATTATTTGTGAAAATGAGCCCATTAAGTTATTTTGCCTGACTCCTTTATCTTCTAGCTCCTGGACTGATCAGTGTTAAACTTCCAATCAGTTCAGTTGTTCAGTCATATCCAACTTTTTGCGACCCCATGGATTAACGCACGTCAAGCTTCCCTGTCCATCACCAACTCCTAGAGCTTCCTCAAACTCAAGTCCATAGAGTTGGTGATGCCATCCAACCATCTCATCCTCTGTCATGCCCTTCTCCTCCCACCTTTAATCTTTCCCAGCATCAGGGTCTTTTCCAGTGAGTCAGTTCTTCACATCAGGTGGCCAAAGCATTGGAGTTTCAACTTCAGAATCAGTCCTTCCAATGAATATACAGGACTGATTTCCTTTAGGATGGACTGGTTGGATCTCCTTGTAGTTCAAAGAACTCTCAAGAGTCTTCTCCAACACCACAGTTCAAAAGCATGAAGTCTTCACTGCTCAGCTCTCTTTATAGTCCAGCTCTCACAACCATACATTACTACTGGGAAAAGCATAGCTTTGACTAGACAGACCTTTGTTGGCAAAGTAACGTCTCTGCTTTTAAATATGCTGTCTAGATTGGTCATATCTTTTCTTCTAAAGAGCAACCGTCTTTTACTTTCATGGCTGCAGTCACCATCTGCAGTGATTTTGGAGCCCCCAAAATTAAAACTGTCGCTGTTTCTATTGTTTCCCCATCTATTTGCCATGAAGTGATGGGACCAGATACCACGATCTTCAGTTTCTGAATGCTGAGTTTTAAGGCAGCTTTTTCCACTCTCCTTTTTTACTTCCATCAAGAGGCTCTTTAGTTCTTCTTCATTTTCAACCATACAGGTGGTATCGTCTGCATATCTGAGGTTATTGTTATTTCTCCCAGCAATCTTGATTCCAGCTTGTGCTTCTTCCAGCCCAACGTTTCCCATGATGTACTCTGTAAATAGGTTAAATAAGTAGGATGACAGTATACAGCCTTGACGTACTCCTTTCCCAATTTGGAACCAGTCTGTTGTTCCATGTCCAGTTATAACTGTTGCTTCCTGACCTGCATACAGGTTTCTCAGGAGGCAGGTCAGGTGGTCTGGTATTCCCATCTCTTTCAGAATTTTCCTCAGTTTGTTGTGATCCACACAGTCAAAGGCTTTGGCATAGTCAATAAAGCAGAAGTAGGTGTTTTTCTGGAACTCTCTTGATTTTTCAGTGATCCAACAGATGTTGGCAACTTGATGTCTGGTTCCTCTGCGTTTTCTAAATCCAGCTTGAATGTGTGGAAGTTCACAGTTCACATACTGTTGAAACCTGGCTTGGGGAATTTTGAGCATTACTTTACTAGCATGTGAGATGAGTGCAATTGTGCAGTAGTTTGAGCATTCTTTGGCATTGCCTTTCTTTGGGATTGGAATGAAAACAGACCTTTTCCAGTCCTGTGGCCACTGCTGAGTTTTCCCAATTTGCTAGCATATTGAGTGCAGTACTTTCATAGCATCATCTTGTAGGATTTGAAATTCCATCACCTCCACTAGCTTTGTTCACAGTAATGCTTTCTAAAGCCCACGTGACTTTACATTCCAGGATGTCTGGCTCTAGGTGAGTGATCACACCATCATGATTATCTGGATCATGAAGATCTTTTGATAGTTCCTCTGTGTATTCTTGCCACCTCTTTTTAATATCTGCTTCTGTTAGGTCCATACCATTTCTGTCCTTTATTGTGCTCATCTTTGCATGAAATGTTCTCTTGGTATCTCTAATTTTCTTGAAGAGATTGCTAGTCTTTCCCATTCTATTGTTTTCCTCTATTTCTTTGCACTGATCACTGAGGAAGGCTTTCTTGTCTCTCCTTGCTATTCTTTGGAACTCTGCATTCAGTTGGGTATATCTTTCCTTTTCTCCTTTGCCTTTTGCTTCTCTTCTTTTCTCAGCTATTTGTAAGGCCTCCTCAGATAACCATTTTGCCTTTTGCATTTCTTTTTCTTGGGGGTGGTCTTGATCCCTGCCTCCTGTACAATGTCAGGAACCTCTGTCCATAGTTCTTCAGGCACTCTGTCTCTCATATATAATCCCTTGAATCTGTTTGTCACTTCCACTGTAAAGGGTTTGATTTAGATCATACCTGAATGTTCTAGTGGTTTTCCCTACTTTCTTCAATTTAAGTCTGAATTTGGCAATAAGGAGTTCATGATCTGAGCCACAGTCAGCTCCTGGTCTTGTTTTTGCTGAGTGTATAGAGCTTCTCCATGTTTGGCTGCAAAGAATAGAATCAGTCTGATTTTGGTGTCGACCATCTGGTGATGTCCATGTGTAGAGTCTTCTCTTGTGTTGTTGGAAGAGGGTGTTTGTTATGACCATTTTGTTCTCTTGGCAAAACTCTGTTAGCCTTTGCCCTGCTTCATTCTGTACTCCAAGGCCAAATGTGCCTGTTACTCCACGTGTTTCCTGACTTCCTACTTTTGCATTCCAGTCCCCTATAATGAAAAGGACATCTTTTTTGGGTGTTAGTTCTAGAAGGGCTTGTAGTTTTTCATAGAACTGTTCAGGTTTTTCAGCATTACTGGTTGGGGCATAGACTTGGATTACTGTGATATTAAATGCTTTGCTTTGGAAACAAACAGCAGAACAGAAAAATTCTGTCATTTTTGAGACTGCATCCAAATACTGCATTTCAGACTCTTTTGTTGGCTGCAAGGGCTACTCCATTTCTTGTAAGAGAGTCTTGCCCACAGTAGTAGATAAGTCATCTGAGTTAATTTCACCCATTGCAGTCCATTTTAGTTCGCTGATTCCTAGAATGTTGATGTTCACTTTTATCATCTCTTGTTTGTCCACTTTCAATTTACCTTCCAATAGGACAACATGGTTGAATTTTGCTTTGCATTTCCTCTGTCTTGAATGGTTGTTGTTGTTGTTGTTGTTGTTTCCAGTCACTAAGTCATTTCCAACTCTTTGAGACCCCATGGACTGTAGTCTCTTCTGTTCATGGAGTTCTCCAGGCAAGAATACTGGAGTGGGTTGCCATTTCCTTCTCCAGGGGATCTTCCCAACCCAGGGATTGAATCTGTGTCTCCTGCGTTGGCAGGAGGATTCTTTACCATTGAGCCACCAGGGAAGTTACTTTATTTGAATAAAAGTGAGACAGCCTTGATTTCTTAAAAGTGTTTGAAAACCTCTCACAAATATATCCCTGAGTATGGCGTGGGGATTTTACTGTACTAGTGTTACCACTTCAGTATCAACATACGTGAATGTAAAATACCAATTCGGCAAAGGATTTGGGTTGGAAAAGACATACCTAGACAGGCTTTATTCAGCCAAAGTCAGACAGACTGTCATCCCAACAAAGTCCACCTCCTTATATCCATTACTCATTGCATACACGCATTCCTGTCTCACTTCAGAGAATTTCACCAAGATACAGAAGAAGTGACACAGGAAGAAGTAGGAAAATATCCACTGATGGGGTCTGTGGAGAGGAGGCAGAATGTCAGTTAACAAGACGGAATCATCCTTGTAGGCTTAGTCGTTTTCATATCCTTCCCTCAGAAAGAGAAGAGCGTGTGCTTCAGTGGGGTCTTCTGAGGATGCAAAGAGAAACACTGATGAAAGTAACAAACCACAACTACAGAATACTCTAGAAGGGATGCGGCTCGTTTTGACGCCAGTGTATAAAAATGTCATGTCATTCACACAGTGCTCCGAGATGGTTTGTGTTGTACATTTTGGGGAGCCTTGTCATGTTCTCAAATAAGGTAGCTTCTTTCAGGAAGATCAGAGATTTCTTGCATAGCAACAAGAGCTAATGTTGCTAAAGTGACTTGAAAGAAAGGTTTTTGATGTATAAGAACAGACTTTTCTCCTTTACTCCAAAAAATATATATATGTAAGGAAAAAGAGTGCCTCGGGCTTGTCAGCATTCAAGGTTGACTAGAAGTATTGTTTTAATCTTCTTGATGTGGTATATATATGTAGTTATATATGATAGTGCTTTGTGGGCGTGTGTATATAGAGGTATGTTGTACTCAGTCATGTCTGACTCTTTGTGACCCCATGGACTATGGCCCACCAGGCTCCTCTGTCTGTGGGATTTCCCAGGAAAGAATACTGGAGTGGGTTGCTGTTTCCTTCTCTAGGGGATCTTCCTGACCAGGGATTGAACCCATACTTCCTCTGTCTCCTGCAATGAAGATACATTCTTTACCTGCTGACCTATCAGGGAAGATCCTTTGTGATGACGCCATATATATCATATATATGATGAGAAGATTGTTGTTGTTCAGTCACCCACTTGTGTCTGAGTCTTTGTGACCCCATGGACTGCAGCACGCCAGGCTTCCCTGTCCTTCACCATCCCCCGGAGCTTGCAAACTCACATCTGTTGAGTCAGTGATGCCATCCTACCATCATATCCTCTGTTGTCTCCTTCTCCTCCTGCCTTCAATCTTTCCCAGCATCAGGGTCTTTTCTAATGAGTTGGCTCTTCTCATCAGGTTGCCAAAGTATTG
Organism: Antilocapra americana; assembly: GCA_007570785.1. Lineage (NCBI taxonomy): Eukaryota > Metazoa > Chordata > Mammalia > Artiodactyla > Antilocapridae > Antilocapra > Antilocapra americana. The sequence continues at coordinate 28,463 of ML663572.1, forward strand.
GAGCTTCAGCCTTAGCCTCAGTCCTTCCAATGGATATTCAGGACTGATTTCCTTTAGGATAGACTGATTTGATCTCCTTGGAGTCCAAGGGATCTTAAGAGTCTTCTCCAGCACCACAGCTCAAAAGCATTAATTCTTTGGCATTCAGCCATCTTTATGGTGCAACCCTCTCATCCATACATGACTACTGAAAAACCATAGCTTTGACTCTACGGACTTTTGTTGGCAAAGCAATGTCTCTGCTTTTTAATAGACTGTCTAGGTTTGTCATAGCTTTTCTTCAAAGGAGCAAGCATCTTTTGATTTCAATTACATTAAATGAACACTGAATCATATGCTTTTCATATATTTTTCTTGAAGAATGAAATTTTTGCTTCCTCCCCACCATTGCGCTTAAAAAAATAGAACAAGTAGGATAGCAGGACAGTAAAACTAAGAATCTATGGAAAATTATAACCAAAAAGAAAAAGAAATATAAATAAGTGCTTCTCAGGTAGCACTAGTGGTAAAGAACCTCCTGCTAATGCAGGAGACTCAAGAGACTTGGGTTTGATCCTCTGTGTCAGGAAGATCCCCTGCAGAAGGGCACGGCAGCCCTCCAAGCGATTTAGCAAACACATGCACACCAAATTAAGCAGCACCAACAAAAATCCCCCAAGGTTTTGTGAGAAATTGTTCTACATATTGGACAAACTCTCATCTTAAATTTACAAACAGAAGCAACTCAGTAAAATAGCAGTGCAGCTTTAATATTTAACATCCACCCGTGAGTGTGGGTCTGAGTGGGTTTGTTTGTGTGAGCTTTGTGTGCTAGGGGTGTGTGTGTGTTGAAGTGTGCATTTATGTAGGATGTGATGGTCATCCACCATCCCGCCATGTGAGTCAAATGAGCTTCTGTGGGAAAATGCGGGAACCAATGAGGACTGAAATTCTCTATTTTCATGTGGTTTTTCCGGATACATACAGGGCTTTGACCTGGGAACCGAGAGAATTCGGTCAGGAAGCTCCTTGGAGATGATATGAGAAGCCAGTCTCCACCTTGCTTTTCCCCTTAAAAGCTCTGCACTGCTCTTAGGGAAGAAGGCATTTCTTGGGAGGAAGGAGAACAGAACCGCAGGACCGCACTGCCTTGGGCCCCTGGTTCCTAGCTGTAGTGGCTCTTTCTGCTGGGGGCTAAATTCACTGAAGAGTGAAAACAAAGGAAAGTCACGTTTTCTCTTGTTGAACAGTCATTGCAGAACACCACGGAGCTCCTCTTATCGGCTGAGCTTAGCCGGGTCTCCGACTGCTCATCCAGGCGCGTCAGAGCTGTGGTGCAGGATCCTCCACCCCTGGTACACTGCGCTCTCAGGCTGGGACCAGCAGTTTTTCACGCCCCGCCCCCTAGTGGTGCTTTTGCTAATAGCACTTCATTTGCCTCCTGTCTCCTTGAGATCATGAAAGGCTGTTCATGAAGCATAGGCATTGGGATTTATTTCCTTCCTCAATATTTACCAATATTAATGAACACTGTGCTTGTTTACTGGATCAGCGGTTACTTAAGTTGAAAGAGATTAAAAGTGATACTGTTCCTTGGCATCAAGGTGGTTTAGACCCTAAATAGAAAGTGATCAATGTAATGAGATAACTTAATGAGAAAGTGATCAACTTCAGACATATTCTTATCAATACAAAGAAATAAAGTAAGAAAATAAAGCTGTTTTATTGGGGTATAGCTGTTTTCAATACATATTTTTATTAATATTTCTTTATAAAAACATGTTCTTTCTACATTTTAAACAATATGAGGCTGCATTATCCAAGCTGGTAGATATTAGACAGACAAAGACACTTTTGAGCACTTGAAATGTGGTTTATCCACACTGTGAGATGCTAAGTGTAAAATATACAATGGATTTCAAAAATTTTGCATAAAAATCATGTACAGTATTTCTAACACTTTTTATAGATTGCATGTTGAGATAATACTTTTGATGTATTAGTTTAAATAATATAAAGATAAATTTCACCTGTTTTTGTTTCATGTAACGATCACAAATTTGAAACCATGCATGTGTTACTTCTGTGTGGCTCATGTTATAGTTTTCTTGGAGGGAAATGGTTTTGAAGAATAAAATGAGTAATTATAAAATAAAGAGAAAATGGTCAAATTAAAAGTAGAAGATGCCACTTTCTCCTCTCCCACCCACCCCAGGCCCTCCCCTGAGAGTGAAGACATTTCTTTGGTGTTAAAAATATACACATGCATACAAATGTTTTCTAACACAAAACGAAAGCAAAATACGTATGGTGTTTTGCAACTTGCCTTTTTCATTTCAGAATATATAATGAAATCCTTTCCTAATTATGAAAAAGAAAAAGTGAAAGTGTTTGTTGCTCAGAGTCTCTGACTCTTTGCGACCCTATGAACTATAGTCAACCAAGCTCCTCTGTCCATGGGGATTCTCCAGGCAGAAATACTGGAGTGGGTTGCCATTCCTTTCTCCAAGGGATCCTCCCAACCCAGGGACTGAACCCAGATCTGTTGCTTTGCAGGTGGATTCTTTACTGTCTGAGCCATCAGGGAAGCCCGCCTTTTTAAACTTTTTTTTTTCACTGAAATGTGTGACAAAACCAGCAGACCTGGCAGAGCGCCATTCAGAGCCTTCACAGCATCCCCCGAATGGCTGTAGGTAGTGAACTCCATCCACTGCTTCCACTGCTTGACTCCTAGGACCTCTCAGAGGCCTGGCCTGGCCCCACGGTCATCTTCCTCTGTTGTGGTCCCAAAGGACCCAGTCATCTTCCGTCATCTTCCCCTTCAGGGCAGTTCTGTCTGAGGTGCCTTTGATTAGTCCAGGCTGTATGTGAAGAAGGTTCCCTGTGAGTTTTCCTGTTCTGCTCTGAGTACAGTGCAAAGAGCTTTTGTATTTAGAGACTCTGCTTGTGTTTAGAGCCTGTGGTGCCCAGGCTGTATGTGAAGAAGGTTCCCTGTGAGTTTTCCTGTTCTGCTCTGAGTACAGCACAAAGAGCTTTTGTATTTAGAGACTCTGCTTCTCAAGGCCCCTAGAGTAATGAAACTTAACACATCTTCATGTAGAAACCACTGGAAAAGTAGCTTGAAATGTCAAGCATCTAGCCAGTGGTTATATCAGTCAACCACATAACTGCTGATTTAAGTAGATTGGGACTTAAATATCTACCCACATCCTTAAAGAGAGTCTTTGGATTCAGAAACATCAGGTAGAAATGAGAGTGAGGTGGAGGGGTTTTACTGAAAATAGCAAGGTTACGGGAAAGTTTGCTAACCAAACACTGAGATACACCGTATCTCTTCTCATGCTTGGCTCCCAGTATTTTGGATCCAGATGTGTAGCTTCAAAACAGAGATTGGAAGATTCCTCTTGGGAATTGTGTATAATTTTTTAAAATAGGGTTCTTACTTGAAGTAAAAAGTGGCTTTCACCATGAGCTCTAAGAATGAACAAGTCTACCGAATCCTAATTCAGGACTGAGCATGTTAAATTGAGATCATTCCACTGTGTTGCTTAACTTCCATAGCTAAAAAAAAAAAAGAGAAAAGAAAAAGTCCTTTACCCTAAAGAGGTAAACTATATCATTTTATGAAAACGTTACAATTTTATCAGCTCATCTCCCCATGGAGAAGATTTCTATGAGCAGGCTCTTCTTCTTTGTCTATGACACAGGTTGGAGATTTGAGTCGGTGACTTGTTTGACTCATACTGTTCTAATTGAATGCAGGTTTTCTCTTGGATTAAGTATGTTAGAATGCTTGCTTTGGTCCCCAAGGCAAATATTCAAGGACATTAAGTAATAAAACTTAATATAGGAGCAATTAAAATATGGAATATAATTTATGAAATATTAGAAACCAAGTTGAATGTTTATTATTGCAAACGTTAATAAAAAGTTAATTGTGCCCTTTAGCAATTAATTTATGCACAATTATCTCAAAGTGTTACCAGGCCTTCTGAACTAATTATAATTATAGAGAGGTATTAAAAAGAAAACTCCAAAGTATCTACAAAATAGCTCCATAAGTCTGGATGCTTAACTGATGCAGAAGCCCTCAGCTATGTAAGTAATATTAAATGAGTTAAGACTATACTCCAATTACTCTGTAGGAGTTGATCATTTAAAATTAGCGTGCTGTGGTTGGGTACATTTAAAGAGCTTTAAAAGCATCAAGAGGCATTCAAAACAATTACTGTCTATTGTACCTTTTATTTAATCACAAGCTCATTCTTGTATGTTAGAGCTCCTGCACTGAGTTCAGCAGGTATTAAATTCATGCACTAGAAGAATGTAAATCTGTGTAATATTACCTCTCTTGCTGCAATTCTTTTTCTTCAGGCTTCTCCACCTTAAAAATTAGGCAGCTGCTGTCATTTGAATTTATTATATTACAAGCAATAATACAACTCTTTGAGAACCTACTGGGTGTCATATATTTTACATATAGCATTAGATTACTCTCACGAGGTTCTTGGATAGTGCTAGGCTTTACTCCAAACATCACACACAGACATTCCCCTCCTCTCTCTAATATATATGCTGTGTGTATGTGTGTGTGTGTGTATATATATATTTACTTCTGTGCAAGGAGATCAAACCAGTCAATCCTAAAGGAAATCAACCTTGAATATTCATTGATAGGATGGATGCTGAAGCTCCAATACTTTGGCCACCTGATGCGAAGAGCCAACTCAATGGAAAAGACCCAGATGCTGGGAGAGATTGAGGCAGGAGAAGGAGGGGACAAAAGAGGATGAGCTGGTTGGCTGGCATCACCAGCTCAATGGACATGAGTTTGAGCAAACTCTGGTAGATAGTGAAGGACAGGGAAGCCTGGAGTGCTGCAGTCCATGGAGTCACAAAAAGTTGAATATGACTTAGACTGAAAACAACATTATGTATTTATAGATTATATACATTATGTATTTCATTATATATTATAGTATATATATTTGGTTCTCTTTAAGTGTGATACTCTCTCTATATATACAATATGTATTCACTTATTCATCATAGAAAACTTAGCTGCTGTTATTATTTTGACAAAACTGGGGCCCAGGGGACTTCAATGCCTTGCCTAATGTTGTAACATTACAAAGTATTAGATAATGCAAGAATTTGGACCCAGAGAGCACAGCTCGGTCAATGGTGTTCCCTAACCACTAGTCCACATTATTGCAAGTTAACGTATTTTTAGATTTGACACCTAGCTGTTTCTTCCCAGAGTTGTGACCTTGGATAGATTACTTAACTCCATTGTGAAATGGAGGCTACTGGCTGGGCCATCTAATAGGGATGTCAGCAACATCTGGTGAGATGATCTGTGTATTTGAGGGAGCACAGCTGCTGGCATGTGGTCCTTTTGTCCAGGAAACGCAGGCTTTTGTTATCATCATCTTCTGTTGCAGTTTTTCTGGGTCAGATGTTACTATCCAAATTTATGAACAGAAGAGCAAGCTGAGGCCCACAAAGTTAAGTGTATTGCTAAAGGCTCGTTGAAGAGCAAACATTCTAACTAAAATGTCTGATTCCCAAATTTTCCGGTCTATCCATTGTAACAGAGCCATGATGGCAGGCTTAAAATTGACCACTGACTTTTCAAGGTGGCTACATTTGCTCATACATATTGAGGAAGAAAGTGTATGGTGTTTATTGACTTGAAGACAAATTACTAATCTTGCTGCTACTTCTCTGACCAGCTGATGTTTGGCCCCCTGGCTTTCTCATTTAAGAAGCCAGTGAAAGTGATCAAGAAATTCCAGTTAAATGAACACTGATTTTTATCCCCAGGACAGTTGTGCTGGAATTGGGATGGAGCAGCAGAAGATGGGCATGAGAGCTGTCAGGAGGACAAAGCCCTTCTCCTCCTACCACACCGTGCCCCAGGTTTCAAATCTTTTTCTTGACTCACTATGGAGACATTTTTATTTTCTGATAAAATAGCCTAAATGTCTACTTAATGCCTGGAATGCTTATTTTTCCCCTACTTCAGTTGCTTTTCTGAGGTAGCTTTGAACTGATTTTGTTCCACTTCCATACTGGATCCCTTTCCAGATTATTGAGTAGAAGTGCACCTTTGCCTTTAGTGTTACTTTTTTCTTAGTTCCTTCAAAGGTACCTTGGTGACTGATATGGTTGCCTTTCTCTAGAAAAGTGTTTCAGTGGTAGATGTTTTAGTAAATTTTAATATTTGATCTTATTTCAGCCTTGCAAAAAATTACAAAAATGAATCAAGGAACTCTGTAGCCAAACTCACTGAATTGTTAGCATTTTGTTCCACCTGCCTTATCTCCCCGCCCCATCTCCCTCTGTGCGTGTGTTTTGTCACTGCATGCAAAGGGGCAAAACAGCATACAATTTCCCCCTCATTTGACTATTTAGGAGTTTATTTATAAATACTTCAATAAATTAGCACAATATGTAGGCACATTGGGTCAGTTGTCGGAAATAAACCATATGCAATAGTGAGCTAATGAAGAATATAAATTCACCCAACACTAACACACTATTCAAGGTCACAACATACAAATAAACGTGCAATCCGTTTAATGCCAGTATGGAGTGGTATTAAATGCAATTTAAAGACATTGTCCAATTGGTTTAGGAATTTGGGAGGTCAGGATTTTGGCATATTCGTATATTTTTAATCCACAGATGGACTGAAAAAAGTGAGACAGGGAAGAGTAGACAGACAGGAGATAAAATCTCCAGGACCAGCCAGAGTCTAAAGCTGACAAATTTGAGAAAAAGAACTGAATTCCTTTGGCTTAAAATACTTACTTACATTTTCTGTTAGATTGTTTTTAGTTGTTCATTTGTATGTATGTTTAAGGTTCTAGAACACAGTGTCTGCGTTTTTATTAGGTGGTCCTGCAGTGCCTGTACAGATTATAGAATCAGGCCACTCTCAGAGCATAAAGGATATTAAGTCATTTTATCAGCATCCTTGGTTTACAGATGAAAAAAATATTGAGACTTAGGTGTAATTAGTTGTTGAGTTCTAGGCACTAGAATTCTGAGTGTAGACTCCCTGTGTGGTGGCATAACCATTTTGTTTAGTTGCTAAGTCATGTCCAGCTCTTTTGTGACCCCGTGGGTTGTAGCCCCCCCAGGCTCCTCTTTCCATAAGATTTCTCAGGCAAGAATAGTGGAGTGGGTAGACATTCTCTTCTCCAGGGGATCTTCCTGACATAGGGATGGAACTCGTGTCTCCTGCGTTGGCAGGCAGATTCTTTACCGCTGAGCCTCCAAGGACACCATTGTAATCATGAGATGACCTTATTTCTTGAAGCCATCCTGCTTGATTACAACTGAAGATTTGAAAACAAACAAAACCACTAGGTTGAATTTATGGTGGTGTAGTATTCTTCCAGGTACTTATTTTAAATTGTGTGTGCCCTTGTCTGTCTGCTGTAATAGGTTCTCTATTGGGGTAAAGGGGTGCAAGTGAGACCATTGTGATGGATTCTTAATATTATTAATTACATTGTTCCCACTTTCTATAGTCTATTGTCAGATGCTGAGGGAAAATAGACTCTGGACTGCCTGTTCCCTTTAATTAAAAGCTGTATCCCCTGCACCCGTTATATAAAATCCTAATGAAGTTCTCTGAAGAGACATTGTTCATCTCAGTGTCTAATGTTACCTTTGCTTTAGGAAAGTCTCCAATGCAATCTTGATTGTTCTTTGAAATATCATTTGGCTTATGGTCAGAGAGCACAGGGATTCTTTTAGAGCCCAAGGCGTTGGAGTCTCTCTGAGTCTCAGTGGTACACACTTTGTCTTTGGGACTGTACCATAAAATCCATTTAAAAATAATCTTTCATTAGAAGCAACATTACCTCCATCATTTGCCTTACAACTGATTTGTTTGGAAAATTGAGAGCCCATAAAAGAGGGTCTATTTTTAGTATATATCTCTACTACTCTTCCAGTTGGTTGAGACTTTTATAAATGCCTGAGTACCACTACCAATAAGGATTTGTCATCTCTTGTCAGAATAGTCATATATAATTTTTACTTTGAACTTGAGCCTTAGATTTACTTCTGTGTTTGTTTTGTCCTTTTTTGGGGGGCCCCATTGGCTTAATGTTTTAAGGTCTATAGCTATGATAATATATCTTCAACTCCCATTTCTAAATCCATCACTAACATTGCAATCCAATTCTGCAAAATAAATTATTAGTCAATGCCTGTGTATTAATCATTCAAAAACAATAAAAGTAAAATTGAGGGCAGAACACTAGTTGCCTCGAAGTATTGAATAAGCAAATTTCTCTGGGAGATTTATCATGAGGATTTTCAATTATTATTCCTGATGAAATTGAGCTTTGTCTGTTAGCTAAGGTGATCTTCACTTTAATTCTTAGTCCTGTAACCATAAAAGTATATTCTGGAAGAGAATAAGAAAAAGAAACCTCAGGTACTTAGGGTTTGTGCACCTTTTTGAATATTCATGAAATATAGTATATATTCTTTGTAAATACAATGACTGTACAGATACTGCTAATTTATGTGAATTGATTTCCACCTTGGAATTTCTGGTAAATAAGTACCTTAAATCAGTCTATAAATTGACTTGAATAAAAACACCTGTAAACAAATGCCAGGGACTCAAAATGTGTAGCACCAGTGTAAATCATTCTAGATAGAATTTCACTAAGATTTTTAAGCATCTTCATGTTCTAGAATATACCCTTCCTTTAATATGCAATGTTATCATATTTATACAGCCATGTGCATGGTCAAAATTCTTGGATTGCAAGCAACAGAAACCAATCTAAGTATAGATTAGGCAAAACAAAAATTCACTTTGTCATTTATTAAGTTGGTAAGTCCAGGGTGGTAAGATGGGTTGGTTGGATTTCAGAACAGTGAGGTTCAGGAGTTCAGACCCTGATGTCTCTTTCTGTCTTTGTGCATCACTGAGCTTTGCTGTCATGTTCTTGTCTGCATTCTTGAGGCTTTCTCCATGCTGGCCAAGGCTCCTGCTCACTGATTTCAGGACAGATACAGAGAAGCATCCTTCTGTGAAGATCTCACGCATGTTCTAGCTGGCTCTGTTTGGTCACATGTGTGCCCATGAGGCTAATGACTGTGGACTGGAAGATGAGAAGATACATGCATTAAGTCCGAATCAAAGGTCATGCTCTTCCCAGAGAGCAGGAAAGGTATTGTGGCTGACATTCCCACCTGAGTCACATGTGATATAGAATGGGTATTGTCCAGTTTAAAGGAGGGGTGGCTGGACAGAAAATTAAAGTAGATGTTCATTATATCCTGTCCTGGCCTTTATAAAAAGCTCTATAATACTTGCTATCTTGTTTGCTATTGACATTACCATTCTTAGCAGCATGCCATTAGAATGCTTCACCCCTTGCTGAGCCGCTTGAGTGAGGCTTGGATGGAATTCTTCCTTATAACTATGGAAGACCTCCTCCATAATAATTCAAATGGGGCTCTCACTTTTAACTGTCAGGAGCACTCAGAACATCAGGGTTTCTCTTCTGCAAAGCAGTGTCACTCAGCTGCAAACCCCTTCCTTCCATTTCTTTAGAGTTTCTGCTTTTAGGGCAATGAACATGGTGGGTAGATTTTACCCTTTACCTCTTATACTCACCCTCCTGTAAGAATTTTAGAACCCAGCATGCGAGACAGCAAAAGGAACGCAGATGTATAGAATAGACTCAGGGCCTCTGTGGATGAGGGAAAGGGTGAGATGATATGGGAAAATGGCAATGAAACATGTTAATTTTCATATGTCTATGCAATAGCCGGCCCAGGATTGATGCTTGGGACTGGTGCAACGAGATTTCCCGGGGGGAGGGAGGAGGGAGGGGGGTTCTGGAGGGGGAGCATATGTAAACCCATGGTGATATCATGTCATTGTTTGGCAAAACTAATAAAAAATGTTAATAAAAAAAAAGAATTTTAAATGACTCTTCATAAGGGTTAAAAAATTTTTTTTCATTTAAACTTGTTAGAAGTTCAGAGATGTTTGATTTGCTTAAGACTCCATCTTTCCATTTTTCTTTTTGTCTTTCTGGACAGATTCTATAGCTTTTTAATTTTCCAACAAATATGAATGTTCATGTGAGTCAAGCGGTGAAAATGGCAGACTGGTTGGCTATAGAAGCACTGGAATTGAGTCAGAGATTCTTTATTTCCATCCTCTGTCTGTTTATTAGGAGCAGGATTTCAGTCATTTTTTATAAGCTGTGAGTTTGATTTCTCACATGTCAAATGAAGGGTGTGACTATTCCATCAGTATTCCTTGAGCACCTTGTATATGCCATGCATATTGTAGAGGTGGAGGACACAATGAAAGGAAAACAAAACAGAAGAAGCCTCTGCTTTCATAGAGGATTTGTTCTACAGCGAGGAAGACAACCAACGAGTAGTTAGACAAGTAAGCAAGCAAGTAAGAGCTGAGTGTTGTAAAGAAAGTGAAACAGCAGTTCAGTTTGGTTGCTCAGTCATGTCTGACTCTCTGTGACCCCATGGACTGCAGCATGCAAGGCCTCTCTGTCCATCACCAACTACCAGAGTTTAACCCAAACTTATGTCCATTGAGTCGGTGATGCCATCCAACCATCTCATCCTCTGTCATCCCCTTCTCCTCCTGCCTTCAATCTTTCCCAGCATCAGGGTCTTTTCAAATCAGTCAGTTCTTCCAGTCAGCTGGCCAAAGTATTAGAGTTTCAGCTTTAGCATCAATCCTTCCAATGAATATTTAGGACTGATTTCCTTTAGGATGGACTGGGTTGGATCTCCTTGCAGTCCAAGGGACTCTCAAGAGTCTCCTCCAACACCACAGTTCAAAAGCATCAGTTCTTCGGTGCTCAGCTTTTGTTATAATCCAACTCTCACATCCATATGTGACTACTGGAAAAACCATAGCTTTGACTAGATGGACCTTGTTGGCAAAGTAATGTCCTCTGCTTTTTAATATGCTGTCTAAGTTGGTCATAGGTTTTCTTCCAAGGAGCAAGCGTCTTTTAATTTCATGGCTGCAGTCACCATCTGTACTGATTTTGGAACCCAAAAAGTAAAGTCTCTCACTGTTTCCATTATTTCTCCATCTGTTTGCCATGAAGTGATGGGACCAGATGCCATGATGTTCGTTTTTTGAATGTTGGGTTTTAAGCCAACTTTCCCACTCTCCACTTTCACTTTCATCAAGAGGCTCTTTAGTTCTTTTTCTGTTTCTGCCATAAGGGTGTTATCATCTGTATATCTGAGGTTATTGATATTTTTCCTGGCAATCTTGATTCCAGCTTGTACTTCATCCAGCCCAGTGTTTCTCATGATGTACTCTGCATATAAGTTAAATAAGTGGGGTAACATTATACAGCCTTGACATACTCCTTTCCCAATTTGGAACCAGTCTGTTGTTCCATGTCCAGTTCTAACTGTTACTTCCTGACCTGCATACAGATTTCTCAGGAGGCAGGTCAGGTGGTCTGGTATTCCCATCTCTTAAAGAGTTTTCCACAATTTGCTGTGATCCACACAAAAGCTTTGGAATAGTCAATAAAGCAGAAAGTTTTTTCTGGAACTCTCTTGCTTTTTTGATGATCCAATGGGTGTTGGCAATTTGATCTCTGGCTCATGTGCCTTTTCTAAATCCAGCTTGAACATCTGGAAGTTCACGGTTCATGTACTGTTGAAGCTTGGCTTGGAGAATTTTGAGCATTCCTTTGCTAGCATGTGAGGTGAGCACAATTGTGTGGTAGTCTGAGCATTCTTTGGTGTTGCCTTTCTTTGGGATTGGAATGAAAACTGACCTTTTCCAGTCCTGTGGCCATTGCTGAGTTTTCCAAATTTGCTGGCATATTGAGTGCAACACTTTGACAGCATCATCTTTTAGGATTTGAAATAGCTCAACTGGAATTCCATCACCTCCACTAGCTTTGTTTGTAGTGATGCTTTCTAAGGCCCACTTGACTTTACCTTCCAGGATGTCTGGCTCTAGCTGAGTGTGAGTGATCACACCATCATGATTATCTGGGTCGTGAAGATCTTTTATGAACAGTTCTTCTGTGTATTCTTGCCACCTCATCTTAATATCTTCTGCTTCTGTTAGGTCCATACCATTTCTGTCCTTTATTGTGCCCATCTTTGCATGAAATGTTCCCTTAGTATCTCCAATTTTCTGAAAGAGATCTCTAGTCTTTCCCATTCTATGTTTTTCCTCTATTTCTTTGCACTGAACACTGAGGAAGACTTTCTTCTCTCTTCTTGCTATTCTTTGGAACTCTGCATTCAAGTGGGTATATATTTCCTTTTCTCCTTTGCTTTTTGCTTCTCTTCTTTTCACAGCTATTTTTAAGACTTCCTCAGGCAGCCATTTTGCTTTTTTGCATTTCTTTTTTTTGGAGATGGTCTTGATTCCTGTCTGCTGTACAATGTCATGAACCTCTGTCATAGTTCTTCAGGCATTCTGTCTATCAAATCTAATCCCTTGAATTTATTTCTCACTTCCACTGTATAATTGTAAGGCATTTGATTTAGGTCATACCTGAATGGTCGAGTGGTTTTCCCTACTTTCTTCAATTTAAGTCTGAATTTGGCAATAAGGAGTTCATGATCGGAGCTATAGTCAGCTCCTGGTCTTGTTCTTGCTGACGGTATAGAGCTTCTCCATGTGTGGCTGCAAAGAATATAATCAATCTGATTTCGGTGTCGACCATCTGGTCATGTCCATGTGTAGAGTCTTCTCTTGTGTTGTTGGAAGAGGGTATTTGTTATGACAGTGCATTCTCTTGGCAAAACTCTATTAGCCTTTGCCCTGCTTCATTCTGTACTCCAAGGCCAAATTCTCCTGTTACTCCATGTTTCTTGACTTCCTACTTTTGCATTCCAGTCCCCTATGATGAAAAAGACATTTTTTTTGGGTGTTAGTTCTAGAAGGTCTTGTTGGTCTTCATAAAACTGTTCAACTTCAGCTTGTTTAGCATTACTGGTCAAGGCATAGACTTGGATTACTGTGACGTTGAATAGTTTGCCTTGAAAATGAATGGAGATCATGCTGTCATTTTTGAGATTGCATCCAAGTACTGCATTTCAGACTCTTTGTTGAGTATGATGGCTACTCCATTTCTTCTAAGCGATTGTTACCCACAGTAGTAGATATAATGGTCATCTGAGTTAAATTTACCCATTCCAGTACATTTTAGTTTGCTGATTCCTGAAATGTCAGCGTTCACCCTTGACATCTCCTGTTTGACCACTTCCAATTCACCTTGATTCATGAACCTAACTTTCCAGGTTCAGAGCAAGGAGAGAGCAAATGATTGGTGAGGACCACTTACCAAGATAATGAAAGATCTCTTTCAGTTCAGTTCAGTTGTTCAGTCATGTCCAATTCTTTGCCACCCCGTGGACTACAGCACACAGGCCTCCCTGTCCATTGACAACTCCCAGATCTGTTCAAACTCATGTCCATCGAATCAGTGATGCCATCCAACCATCTCATCCTCTCTTGTCCCCTTTTCCTCCTGCCTTCAATCTTTCCCAGCATCAGGTTCTTTTCCAATGATATAGTTCTTTGCATCAGGAGACAAAAGTATTGGAGTGATTTTGGAGCCCCCCAAAATAATGTCTCTCACTGTTTCTATTGTTTCCCCATCTGTTTGTCATGAAGTGATAGGACCAGATGCTATGATCTTTGTGTTTTGAATCTTGAGTTTGAAAGCAGCTTTTTCACTCTCTTCTTCCACTTTCATCAAGAGGCTCTTTAGCTCTTTTTTGCTTTCTGCCATAGGGTGGTCTGCATATCTCTGGTTATTGATATTTCTCCAGGCAATCTTGATTCCAGCTTGTGCTTTATCCAGCCCAGCATTTCACATGATGTTCTCTGCATATAAGTTAAATGTACAAGGTGACAATATACAGCCTTAACATACTCCTTTCCCAGTTTGAAATCAGTCTTTTGTTCCATGTCCGGTCCTTTAAAGGGATATAACTACAACCTCAGACCTCAGTGATGAGAGTAAGTTTGTCTTATGCATATTTAGGAAGAGTGCATTCAAGGCAGAGGAAAAGAAAGGGCAAAAGTGCTAAATTGGAAGCAAGCTGGAATTATTTAATGACTAATGAGCAGGTCCATGTGTCTAGTTCACAAAGAAGAAAGAGAGGAGAGAGAACTGAGCTCAGTATTAGTGATGGAGGCTGCCATGAAGTGAGAGCAGCCCGGAATGGTTTTTGGGATGGGGATTATGTCATCCAGTTTTTTGTCTTTAAAACATCTTTTGAGATGGCTTGTCTCGGGGGAAAAATGAAAGTGATGAGTCTGATTAATAGCTAGGTAGTAATTGAGGCCAAATATGTTGGTGACTTGGAATAGGCTATTTGCCATGGTGATAGTGGTAAGTTGTATTCAGTATTATTTAGGCAGCATCACAGACAGGACCCACAGACAGACCAGATATGAGAAGTGATGAGAGATGACTGATTTGCAGAGACTGCCCAAGTATGTGATAGTTAAATGATATGACTAAGTTATGAATAATTAAATATTAGCTGTCTAGATAGAAAGTGTTATGATCCTGTGATGACTGTGGACTTGTGATCAGCTTTGGGCAAGTGAAGGCAGGGCCACCCATGCTCTGTCCCCCCCACCCCCCTCGCCGGGTCACTCAGGAAACTGAAGTGGAGTGGACAGTCAGGAGGCCAGTGCCCTTGAGCACCCTGACTGAGTCCAGTAGCGTGGTAGAAGAGTTTCAACGCCTTACAACAATGTGCAAATGTCAGATACTGTTTTTGACTTACTGCCAGATTTTTCTATCCCCCTTCTATGATTTCTTTTCCCAAATTTGTAGGCAGACGTGAGTTTGGCAGTTGCTATAGAAATGGAAATATCATGAGACGCACTGAACTATTCAATGACTAGATTTATCTTTGAAATGTATTTTTTTCAACTTTCTTTCCTCCTAATTAATTACAGCTTTGAACATTTGGGTAGCAGATAAATTGAAAGGAGGTTTTGCCCCCCTCTGACTGAAATGATCATAATATAGTGAGTAGTTCTGCAAATTGGGTGACCTCAGACTGTGATAAATAGTACTTTGTGAAACAGATAGAAGTACTTCAAGATACCTTGACAGCATTTGAGGCCATGTCAGTGGCATGATGCCAGTGAAGAGAGCTAGTAACAAGGGTTTCTGTTGGACATAAAACATAAGAAAGTAGCTTTAAAAAGTGAGAAATCCATGTTCAAGGTAATATTAAATACTGTCGATTTGTCTGATGTTGTTTGCAGTTAAGTCTTTGTGACCAGAAAATTCAGGAATGGTTAAGACATACTTTTATGGTGTCTTTTTTATTTAGGTATTTTTAGGTTGTACAGAGTCAAAGCATTCAGTCTTTTTCTTTCATGATTTCAAGCTTTGGTGTCATATTTTGGTAGTCTGTTCCTGACCCAAGATTCTAAAGTTGCTCACCTGATTTCTGTCTAGACTAGTTTCTTTCTTTCTTTTTTAAAATACTTTATTATTGTTGCTGTTTTATCATTCCACGATTGATTGTAATGCAAGGTGAGAGATGCAGATTCAAGTTTATGTATTTTTTTTTTCACATGATTAACCTTCTGAGAGCAGTGACTCTATCCATTACCCCCTATCCTGACACAGTATGCAGCACAGAGCAGGCTCAGAATAATCACTGAATAAGTGAACAAAAAACATCTAGAACCTCACGACTCCCTATGGTAAGTGTGAATTGCAAACTCAAAGATTATTAATAATCTGATAGCTGCCTATTAAATTAGAGACCTGAGTTACAAGGGCTCTGTAGTACTCAGTAAGAAAAGAGAAATCTTTTTAATGTAGGCTCTAGAAACTTTTTGGAAATTATGAAGATGTTTTTAAAGACACCTTACACTGGCTTATTCTAACCACATGAAAGACAGCATGGGAAGGTGAAAGCTTTTTGTGAAAATAAATTCAGGGTTGAATTCTAATCTTCCAAGTCCTTGTTTTCTTAATCTGGGTTTTGTTACTGATCTAGACTCAGTTTTTCCATCTTTTTTCCCCCCTGCTTTGTCCTCACATATCCTTTCCTCTGAGCACACTTGGAGCAAGGGAGTGAGCTCTGGTGTCTCTTCTGCTAAGGATAGTAATCCTATTGGATCAGGGCCCATCAGTATGACCTCACTTAACCTTAACTGTTTCCTTGCTGAGAGAGGCAATGCCTTGGTAAGCTGATAAGAAGTCCAGGGTCCCTGAGGAAGAGAAAGGGGTCTGGGGCTCTTGAAAAGGAGACCGGGGTCTGGAATTCTCAAGGAGGGGGAAAAGACAAACTTTTTTTTTTCTCTAAATTTCTTAGTCACAAAAAATGCTTTTTTCTTCAAGTCTGGAGCTGATGATTACACAACAAAACAACTCAGCTTAAACTCTGTACTAAGGATTATAGAACAATAACATATCCTGCTTGAGGACAGTTTCTCCTTCTTGAAAACCTTCTGACTAATCCTATTATCTTAAAATGTGTATTATGTGAGTGGGTCTGGTAAGATCTTTCTATTGTTAGTTCTAATCGTGTCATTTTAAAATGTAAATTGTGGGAGTAGGTCTGGTAAGATCTCTACACCCTTGAGTCATTCCTGTGATTTACTGTAATAACCACTTGAAAAAGTGTACAGCTCCCTTGCTAAGACCAGCGAGGGGGGCACTGTGTCCCCTTCCGATGTCTGTGTCAGAAGCTTTCTCTGCCCCTTTCATGCTTTAGTAAAACTCCGCTACACAACAGCCCTCGAGTGATCAAGCCTGGTCCCTGGTCCCGAAGGTGAGTCTTCTTTGGAGATCACGAATCCAACACCGTTCACCCTTAAGCTATCATCATTTCAGATACAGCCACCCTAGGGGTTAGAGCTTCATATACGAATTGGGGAGGACACCTGTATACAGTATGTACCACTCTACTTTGGTCTCTCCCCGCCCCCACAAATCCATACCCTTCTCACATGCAGAATGCATTCATTCCATCCCAACAGTTCCAAACATTTTCATCCATTTCAGCATCAAGTCTAAAATCTAAACTTCCAAGTATCATCTCAATACCATATACATCAGATACAATATGAGACTTAAGGTATGATTCATCACCAGGTAGAATTCTTCTCCAGGTCTGAACCTCTGCAGCAAGACAAGTTAGTTAGTTTCCAGAATTCAAGGGTGGGACACTCTCCTTCCAAATGGGAGAAATTGGGAAGAAGAAACAAACCCTCACACGGCAGATTTCTACCAGACCCTAAGGCTCAAGGATAGTCCTCTTGGACTTGATGATCTGCCCTTCAGCGCCCTCTGTCTTTAACATGGGCCTGTAGCCTGCTTGCTTTTCAGGCACAGTGTGGGAACTGCAGTGTTAGCATGCACAGAGAGCATCTAGCACGCTGCCCATGAGAACAGATGTTGGATTAATTCTGATTGTCCTTTTCAACCCCCCTCTAAGCATCCTTCTAGAATGCTCAGAATCTGAGAGATCTCTCAGTGTATGTTTGCATGAAAAGGTTGAGAAATTGTGTTTCTTGTGTGAACTTTGATCGATGGGTTATTTCCTAGTATGAGTATGTGGTCTTCTGTAACCTGTCATTATGGACTGAGTGTAAAGACTCAGATTAAATGGTTTTGTGTGTGTTCAGTTTAAAGTATTTTAAATTAAAAAAAAAAGAGGCAGGTTGAATGGAATGTAGACTGTAGAGTTTCAGGTGACTTGTAATTAAATAGGTTTTTGTCCAAAAGACCACACAGCTACTTGTAGTTATGACAAATCCTATACCACATCACACAGCTATGGACGCATGTATCTGATGCTCCAACTTAATAAAGGCCTGTCTTCATCCAATAGAACATTCAGCGGTGTTTAAATCTGGCTTTTGAATTGCCCTTTCAATGAATTGTATGTTCACGTGCTCACATAAACTAAACTAGATGCTCATATGATACTCAGTTGCAGGGAAATGCTGACTGAAATTGCTTAATGATCCGAAGTATAACAAAAAACCCAAGGAAACCAATCGTGTGTCTGCTGGATAGCTGTGACAGAGTCACTGTTGAGAGCTTGTGCCAAAGAAATAAATTATGCACTAAAGCTATTTCTCTTGTTCCACTCCACGGACAGAAGGACCCACTTATATTATCCTATAAAAAACATACTGTGGCTGGGAACAAACAATATTCTTACATACGTTCCTTAAAAGGCTCAGCATGGTTCTTGTTTCATAAAATCGATTTCTCTCCAACAAACTAATGAAATACAATGAAAAGAAAAGAATATCATCAGGAATAAAAATTATAGTGACTGAATCTGTCACTCTGATTGCTGTAGATGACAAACGTTAAACTTTCCAAAGGAAACTTGACAAGATTAAATGTTACTAGAAAAAACTTAGGCAAACCAAGCTGGGTTGCTGCATGTCTTACAGAAGCATCCACTCCCAAGTGAAATGTCGAGCCAGTCTGATTCCCATATTCTGAAACATTTTTCTCCCTTTTCAACAACGTGTGCTCAGAATCCTCTTCTCTCAAGCTGCTTTGCCTAAGTGCTAATTCATCCTATTGACTTAATGTGAACTTTTCCACTGAGAGCTGCATGACTTTTGCCTTAAAGAAAATTTTTTTACTTTTTAAAGTATTTTGGCTGCTTCTCACAGTATATGTGGGATTTTAATTCCGTGACCAGGGGTCAAAATCATGCCCCTTGCAATAAAAGTGCAGATTCTTAACCACAGGACTACCAGGAAAGTCCCCCTTTACTTTTTTTTAAAGGAAAAGTCTCTTTTGCAATAAAGATTGCATTCTCAAATGACTAGAATAAATAAACATTTTAGCTATACTTCTCTTTGGAATAAAAATTACAGTTGACAATTCTAGAACTATTAATTTGATCAGAAACATATTTATTCATTAGTGATGAGTAATATTGTTTTTTTTTTGACCACCCTAAGCAAGTTTATACCATGTGTTAAATAAATACATGGGAAAAAACAGATTATTAGATGTATTTTTTCAAGATTATATATTAATTCAGGGTTATCATAAAAAAGAAATAATGTAGAGTTTGTTTATTTTACATTCAAATTATCTGTTTCACTGGGGTTGACATTTAGGTCTCAAGTTAAAGTATTGTTTTTTCAATTGAATTATCTGCAGGTAATAATTGTACATAATTGAGAAAACAAATAATATGGGTTAGTAATGTTTATAGGATAAGATCATATTCTCTAGTATCTCAGCAGTAGGACTAATGTTTCCATATAGATTTTCTAAAAAGTGAATCTGACCTATTTTTATGTCTGTATCTCCTACCATACATAACAGAATCTTACACACAATAGGACAGCCAGCTGTTGAATGAATGAATGATTGAATGAATGCAGTAGACTTAAGCCTCCTGACAGTCCTTGCCCCGAACTAAATATTAGGGCCCAGTCTGTTACTGTGCCTTCTGTCATTTGATGAGTACCTCATTTGCCAGTATAGACAGTCAGGGTCGAGTGGCAATGGTTTAGTTGCTAAGTTGTGTCCAACTCTTGCAATCCCATGGACTGTAACCCACCAGGCTCCTGTCCATAGGATTTTCCAGGCAAGAAAATGGAGTGAGTTGCTGTTTGCTTCTGGGGATCTTCCCAATACAGGGATCGAACCCAGACCTCCTGCACCGCAGACAGATTCTTTACTGACAGCTACCAGGGAAGCATATCCTTTCATTCAGAGAAGTAATATAGAAACTTTCTTCAAAAATTATTATATCATAGTTTTACCTAGAAGGACTATAGATAACATTTTTTTTTAATGTTCATTCCACTCTTTCTTGAGCCTAACTATCCATACCTAAAACAAACTTGGAAAAGGTATAATATCCTTTGTTGCAACAATACAGTAGGAACTGAGCTATAATTAAATGAATTCTCTTTTCCATTTGGAGTACATCAGTAAAATGAACAGAGAAGAACTGCTCATAATTGAGATTAAAAGCATACTTTTCTAGCTGAGGGTGTGGATTGGGCAGACATTGCCAGAAAAATTACCTTTGAGGCAAGGATTTTTAACAAATCGGTCAAAGTACCTTTAAACTGAGTGATTGCTGCTTTTGTGGTTTCCTTGTCTGTGAACTAAGAATTACGAGCTGTCTTGGGGTTCCCAGGGGTGGTAGCAGAAGTGCTGGGTGGAGGGCTGGTGCTGATACTACCCCCTGGTCCTGGTACAAGGTCGGTGAGATTCCCTAGCATCCAAACCCAGATGATGTCTCAGGGGCCCTGTCATGTGAGTGACATGGCAGTCCGGCAGCCCCAAGCATGACGGTCTTTGTCAGTCTCTCTGGTCTCAGGTGCCAGCAGCACTCTCCTCTCTCCCTGCTGTGATGAGCACAGCCTGGCTTCAGTTTAGAAGGGACACAACAGCTTCCAGGCTTCCGTGCGCTCCCCTGCAGGTCACTAGACTCTTGAGAGCCCCTTCGCATCCTGCCTCTCCTTTGCCGCTGTAGCTGTTCAAGATCTGACATGTGACTGTTCATGCTCCTAAAATGGGTACTTTTCCTCATCTTGGACATACCCACTGGGATGCCAGCTGAACATGTTGGGGAAAAAAGGCTCATACACTTCCAAATGGCAGTTTTCTCTCAGATAAATACATCATTTGCAGATGAAGGAACAAATGAAATGCCATCAGGCATTCCACCACCGCTCCACGCCTCACCAGCAGGCTGGTCCAAGCCTGGATGCTCCATGTGTACAGGGAAGCTTTGTGGTCTGAACCCCTGTACCCACCAGGCCCCCGTCAGACCTGCCTATAGGGAAGTTTCTCTCGTTCTCACCCCCCAGGTGGGTAAGATGATTGGGACAGGCAGGAAACACAGATGGCTTTCTCAGTTTTAGGGGTAGGGGGTTAAATATAGGAGTTAAAGATAGTGTCCAAATGTGATATTGTTGTTAATAAGAAATACATGTTGGGTCTGTGCCCCAGGCCCTGGCACCTGAGCTCTTAAAATCTTTGTAATTTCCGGAATGATAGGAGTGGAAGGAGCATCTCTTGTTATTCATAATAAGCCCCTTTCACCCAGACCTGAGTGTGTTCTTGAGATGACTGGTGGCAAGATGCTCCTGAGAGCATCAGGGTGAGGACTGGCTCCCAGAGGAACCAACCATGTGATTACAGGGTTCAGCTCCGCCCCCAGACCCTGGGGAGGGGAGAGGGACAGAGGATTGGATGAGTCACTAAGGGTCAGTGACTTAATCAGTCAAGCCTAACAAAGAAAAAAAAAGCCCAAATGAAGGGGTCTGGAAAGCTTCCCTGTCGCTGAATGCATCCTTGGGCCAGGAGGGCAGCACGTGTGTGTGCTTGCTCTGTTGCTTAGCTGTGTCCAACTCTTCGTGACCCCACCAGGCTCCTCTGTGCATGGGATTTTCAAGGCTTGAACACTGGAGTGGGTTGCCATCTCTTCCTCCAGGGATCTTCCTGACCCAGGGATCAAACCTACGCCTCCTGCATTGGCAGGCGGATCCTTTACCCCTAGAACTACCTGAGGGTAGCACACCCAACTCCAAGGGTACAGGAGTCTTGCTCTGGGAATCCTTCTGGACCCTTTCATCTAGTTCTTTCTCTATATCATTTGTAAAATCCTGCATAAGATTCCACCTGAGGAGGAGGTCTTGGCCATGCCCAATTTGTAGGTACTTCAGGCAGAAGTGGTGTCTGAAGGTGGGGGTCAGTCTTATGGGACTAAGCCCTTAGCCTGTGGGATTGTCACTCAGGTAGTGTAAGAATTGAATTAAATTACAGGAGACCCAGTTGGTGTCCTCAGAGGATTAGAGAATTGATTGGTGTGGAAAACCCATGCACTTGATGTCATATGCGTTATGACTAGAGATATCATTTTCCTACCAGGCTGTCTGAATTAATGTACATTTTTAAAGCATAGTCATTAAGAGCACAGACCCTTTTGCCAGACCACTTAACCTCTATGAGCCTCCATCTCTGCACAGCAAAATAGAAATATTGGTACCACCAGGCTCATTGAGTTATGGGGAGGATTACGTGATTTAATATTTACAGGTAATTTAGAAATTTCCTAGTCCATAGTTAAGAAATAATGCTTAATTAAATGAATGAATAAAGTGGAATCTATTTTTTCTGTCCTACTTTGTCCTCTGTTTTCTCTCTCTCTCTTTTTTTTTTTTTTTGCCTCATGGGTAATTCATTTTCTATTCCTATTTATACTTTTTATCATTAGCCCTTGATGTTCAGCTAATATCATTATTATACTTCACTTTGATTTTCATAAATGGCTAAATAATAGAAAAAAAGAGAAAACCAAAAACCAAACAAAATTTGCTATTGAAATATTCTTACTCAAGGGTACAACAGAAAATGTTTATTCGAGTTGAGAACATCACTGTTTATATATTATTTCTTCTTAATTTTTATTTTCCATTATAAACTTAAAGAGGAATGTCATGCTATGAGAAAGGAATTAGCATGCATTTTTCTCTGCTACTGAAAAATAGCTTGTAATATGTCACTTACCTGAAACAATTATTATTCTATCTGCATCAGTGATTTTCAACCGGGGCAATTTTGTGCATCCTCCTTCCCACAAAAGGGACATTTGGCAGTGTCTGGAGGCACTTTTTGGTTGGTGTAATTAGGGAAGATGTACAACTGGCATCTAGTGGGTAGAGGCTTGGGATGCTGCTAAATATCCTACAATTCACAGGACAATTCCCCATGAAAAAGCATTATCCACCCTAAACTGTCAGTAGTACCAAGGTTGAGAGTCTCTGATTTATATGAGGTCTACATAATTTGTGTTTACTCCTTATCTGTTCTGAATAGATTTATCCAGTTTTGATGGCTGCCTTTACAAAACGTGTTCTGCATTGAACACAGCTTGAACTAAAAACACTTGAATTATGCTCATGGTAATTCTGACTCTCAGAATGCTAATGGCCTAGTGTGGCGTCAGTCTAGTTCCCATCTAGTTCTGTCTTCATCCTTTCATTGAGTGCAAGTTGATGCCTTGAGTGGTAGATTCTCATCTGCTGTGTGCCCTCTAAGCAGTGATCCCGTTTGGTTCATGTCACACAGACGCACATGTTTACATGGCTGGAGGGCCTCGCGAGACTTGATTTGCTGAATGTACTGTCTGAAATGTTGAGACGATAAATACTTTCAAAAGACAAACACTTTAAACGCTTTTTATAAACACTAATTGTTTATACCAGTAATTCTTCTATAACAGTATTTGTTGAGACATTTGAGCTGTTATGATGATGTAAGGTGAAGAGAGAGGACCCTGGAAATGTGCTAGCATGGTCAGGGTCATGTATAAAATCTTCATGAGTGTCTCCTCCTGGAGTCAGCCCTGAGACAGGGCTGCGTGTTTCCATGGTGTCCCAGAGCCTACTTAGTTTCACTAAAGCATCCCAAGACTCGGGTGCCCTTTGTTCTCAGTCTCCTGAGTGTCCAAGAGATGAAGCAGTGTGTAGTGGTGGGAAGACAGAGAAGGCATTGGAATTTTATCGACGACAGTAGAATTGGGGAGACTGATTGGCCTTAAAGCAAATCGAATGAGTTAGCATTTCGTAAATGAGGAAAATGAGATCAGTCTACCCTTTCTTTCAGTCAAGATTTAGTAGTGCCTTCCTTGTCTCATCTTGAAATAATTTTCCGAATTGTAAGAGAAGCCAGTTAAGGATTTTAAACAAGGGGTGGAGAGGGGTGGGGGATGGGTAACAAGACCAGATTTTCATTTTCCAAGATTACTGGGACAACAGTATAAAGAAAAATGGGAGGTGACCAGGATTATTGAGAGCAAGGAGACCTGTTATAGGCGCATTAGCACAACCCAAATATGAAGTGATGAAGCCCCAGACTGAAGAAGCTTGAATGGAACATAAAAATGGACTGGAGGGTTAATATAGGATTAGATTTTATAGGGCTTGACTATAAGTCAAATGTAAAAGGTGGAGAATGGGATATGAGGAGAGGTCTAAGGCAATGCCAAGAGGCTGAGATTAGCTGAAGAGGTGAGTCACGGTGCTACTCATTAAACACTAGAAATCCAGGCTTCCCGGGCAGCCCAATGGTAAAGAATCTGCATGCCGATGCAGGAGACATGGGTTTGTATCCTGATCTGGGAAGATGCCACATGCCACAGAACAACTAAGCCCATGCGCCACAACTGCTGAGCCTGTGCTCTGGAGCCCCCAGCTGCAGGCGCTGAAGGCCGCGTGCCTACAGCCCGTGCTCCCCAGCCAGGGAAGCCACCATAACGAGAAACCCACGCACCACAACTTATGAGGAGCCCCCGCTCTCCACAACTAGAGAAAAGCTCGAGCAGCAGTGAAGACCCAGCACAGCTGGAAAAATAAAGACTATTTTTAAAAAGCCACTAGAAATCAGAGTCAGCCTAAAGACTCGGAGGAAAGTGACAGGTTGAATGGAGATGTGATGAAGAAGTGACAGTGGACCCCCAACAGAAGTAATAAAGAAATAGTTCCGCGAACAGCTTTGCTGCTTAGCTGAAATGTCAGGGATGCAAACAGAGGGCCAGTGGGCTCTGCTCAGCCCAGAAATAGCCCACGTCTGAGTCCTTTCCCTGGTCACAGCCACCCAGATCCCATGCCCACCGTGGCATTGTCTGAGTGGAGCCAGAACTCAGCTTGGGCTGAAGTGCTGGCGAGGGTGGCACAGGACACCCGGCAGCTGCTGGGGTTGGGTGTTCTCTGTCTCCGTGTAAACCAGCGTGAGTGCCCTCCGCACAGGCAGAGTCCAGCTTCTCCAGCCTTTCTCTCTGTCTCTGGTCCTCTCAGCAGTCATGCGGGCTTGTCTTCTCTGTGTAGGGCCCCAGAACTAGGGTGCCCGGACAGTGGTTGGACCCGCTCACTCCCCAGGTCTCATGTCCACTGATGAAATCTCCTTTGCCCTCCCCATCTACTCTAGGGGCAAAGGTCCTGCTGTTGTTCAGCCGCTAAGTCGTGTCCGACTCTTTGGGACCCCATGGATTGCAGCACTCCGGGCTTCCCTGTCCTCCGCTATCTCCTAGAGTTTGCTCAGATTCATGTCTATTGAACTGATGATACTGTCTAACTATCTCATCCTCCTCTTGCCTTCAATCTTTCCCAGCATCAGGGTCTTTTCCAGTGAGTCGGCTCTTCACATCTCCAAAGTATTGGAGCTTCAGCATCAGTCCTTCCAATGAATATTTGGGATTGATTTCCTTCATGATTGACTGGTTTGATCTCCATGGGAACCGCTTCAGAGGTCCTGACCCAATTATTTTTCTTCTCTTCCTGCTCAACTACTTGTGGGTCTTTCTTACAGCCTTAATTTTACAGATCTGCCAGTTTCTGGTTAGTTTTCAGTGAGAATTGTTCCTCATGTAGATGTGTTTTTGATGCATTTGTAGGGGAGGGGAGCCCCACATCCTCTTACTCCCGTATGTTAACCTCTGCCCTGAAGTAACTGTTTTATAGTCAACAACTGTGTCACACTTTATCTAGTTTCACAAATGTTTCATTCATTATATGTTCTTGTAATTATTTGTATTTGTAGTTTATCATTAATATAATCCATTTTATTACAGCAGTGCTCAAGTTTTTAAAAGAGAAAACAAATCACTTGACAGAATAGATACTGTCGTGTTGTTTATTCACAATTATTCTGAGGCAGTCTTGGAGGGCAGGGAGGGAAGTAGGGTTGGGCAGAAGGTGGAAGGTTGGTCTTCAGTCTGACTCAAATCTACTTGGAAAGAAGAACCTCAACTCATGTAAAACTTAATGCATCTGCATGAACGGAAATCAATCGAATTGATTTTTGAGGGACTTGTTCCTTTGCTGCCATTTAAAAATTCAATACCATGTAATGCTCTAGGATAAGGTCACTACAAAGATCAACTGAAAAAAAATAAAGTTTTACTTAATGCATGAAGATCACACATTGGCAGGAGCCTCAATTGTACGACTTTTCCATGAAATTTGAAGTTTTTGTTTAATTACAAATCTATAATATGCAAGTAGGCATTGTGCTTTCCAGCACTAAGAAATCCATTCTTCCACTGATGTGTGAAGGATTTAAATGGCCTTCAACTCTCCACACTAATAGATTTTCTCTTCTTCCCTTTTGAATCTGTAGCATATATTGCTGTTGCCCAAAGGATTCTGAGCAGTGTTTTCGAGTACATTTAAGAATTAAATATTAAAATTCTACTAAATCATAATGCCAAAGTGATAAAATATCTGTGGTAATTATACCCACTGGATTATGACAATAGAACTTTGTTTATTCCATTAAAAATAAGCGTCAATAACTAAAATTTGCATGCAGAAGTTTTTATTCTTTAAAAACTGATTGCAAGTGGTAGTATTCTTCTAAAAGTCAACTGTAGTGTTCAAATTAAATAATAATTTCAGATTTATTACCAAGTCACCATTAAGCACCAGTGTTTTATGGCTTTTAAATTGGGTTTTTAAACATAAACACAAGTGTAGGTATAATGGATATGTATGTATGTAGTCAGTTGATAAAAATAAAAAACACACCACTTGACTATTATTGTGTAATTAGCAACATCAAGTGAATATGAAGGTGAATTCAAATGGAAGATTGATTCTTACATAAGGCTATGCATCATCTAGATCCTAGCTAAGGATTCTTGTTTTTTTCCAAATCTCCTTAGTATGACAGCTTTAGTCATTCCTAGAGAAAGAAGAGTAAGCTTCTGCTGGCAGGATTGGAAGATGTGGAAGCGGCCACAAGTGCAAGAAAAGAGCATGCCCTGCAGAGTGAACCCCACCCGTCTCTCCAGGCTGACTCCACGGGCCTCTTGTCCTTGGTGTTATCCAGGCGGACTGGTTCAGCACCCATCCTCTTCCTGGGCAAGACACAATTCTCCTCTTCATGAAAGAAACCCACTGCCCAGAACTGTGTTAACAGAATATCTCATGCCCTCCCACCTCCCACCCCAACACTGTGGGGCCTGATTTTTTTTTTCCATTTCTAAAATTGAATCTGTCCATCCAACATTTGTTACCTTTAACCCTAGGACAACAGGATGATTCCCTGGAGGAGGACATGGCAACCCACTCCAGTATTCTTTCCTGGAAAATCTCATGGACAGAGGAGCCTGGAAGGCTACAGTTCATGGGGTTGCAAAAGAGTTGGACACAACTGAGAGACTGAGTATGTACAACACACACAAGAGTCATAGCATGGAAGAAGAGAGGAAATGCACACTAATATGTTGACCCTTGATGGGAAGCCAGCATACATCCTACTTTAAACCTATGATCCAATTCAGTCTTCATAAAAACTCTGTAAGATGGTTTTTCCATCTTGCACCTGATGAAAACTAAAGCTGCAAAAAGAGAAGTAGCTTATCTTGTTTCTATAGCTGACCTGGGGGCAAAGGAAACACAAACCCTGGAGCATCTGGCACAAAATCCCATGTTTTGAAAATTGCATTCTTTTACCAAACCTCATTGATGCTTTTGAACTGTGGTGTTGGAGAAGATTCTTGAGAGTCCTGTGGACTGCAAGGAGATCAAATCAGTCAGACTTAAAGGAAATCATTCCTGAGTAATGGATGCTGAAGGACTTGATGCTGAAACTCCAATACTTTGGCCACCTGATGTGAAGAACTGACTCATTGGAAAAGACCCTCATGCTGGGAAAGATTGAAGGTAGGAGGAGAAGGGGACGGCAGAGGATGAGATGGTTGGATGGCATCACCAACTGAATGGACATGAGATTGAGCGAGCTCTGGGAGTTGGTGATGGACAGGGAAGCCTGGTGTGCTGCAGTCCATGGGGTCACAGAGTTGGACACGACTGAGTGACTGAACTGAAGCAAAACCTCAACTGGTTTTTTATGTACACTAAATTTGAGGAAAACAGCCCTCATCTCTTTGTCCCAAAGGTTTTTGCATGAAAGTAATCAAGATTTGAATAGTCAGAGCTAAGCCCCAGCTTTCTCCAAGCGTGGAGTCATGAGCACTACGAGTGAGTGTCTAACGTGGCAGGCAGCCCTTCTGTCAACTGTGAGCTGCTTCAGCTAAACCGCTCCTTCCCCTGTGAGGCCATCCTCATCTCTGCATGATGTTTAGCTTTATCCCTCCGGGGAGCTTCTGACTTTGGACCTTCAAGTCATTTGCACTGATTGTGCCTCTTCTGCTGGTTTGCAAAGGACTTTGGCCCTAGTTCCTATTTTGATTAGCTCAGGAATGACAGCACCCCGAGATAGGATGCTGTTCATCTTTATAAGATTTAGGAAGCTTTTTCTCTCATTGTCTCTAAAACTCATTATGAGGATTATGCTCACAGGCTTTTGGCAGAGGCTCCATGATATCTGTCGGATTACAAAACTTGCTTTCTGCAATTATTCCCTGAAATCAAGGCAAAAAAAAAATATTTTTTCTATGGCCCTTTCCTAAAATTCCAGGTGAAATGCTTTGTTTGCTTTTTTGCCAACTTACTTGAATTTATGAACTCAACCCAAGCTCAGGATACAGTTTTAACTTGGTTAATCCTCAGTTTCCAGAATTTCATCAGTCATTTGTCTTAGATGCTTTTATAGCTGATTTGTTGTTGCTGTCTCACATAGACATCAACAGGTAACTGGAAACACTTTACTAAAGTTAAAAACTAGTGATTGGTACCACCAGTGTTTTTGGTAAAATAAAAGTAGATATGCAGAATCATATGAAGTCGATAGTGGAATACTATGATAGCAATGGTTTTATTGCTGAGATCTCAAATGTAAGCTAAAATATTTCCTTAAAAAGTAGGTATCAGTAATTCCAGATAGGAAAAAAAAACTTAATTGAGGTGGTTTTATCAGAATATTGTAAGCGAGTGTTCTAGCCTGGTTTTAGGATGTTAATGTCCATATCCTTTGAGAATTTCTAAATACATTGGTAGAAAGGTGTATATATGTATATAAATCTTATGAGATTCCAAAAATGTGTGTGTATATATATGCATGTATGTATGTATATGATATTACTAGAAGTGTAACATCTGAGGGTATTTTAGTTTAGAGTGATTGAAAAATTCCTTATCTTGATTGGTGTGACTGGTGGTTAATCATGTGTCTACACAGACCAAATTCATCAAATTACACATTTTGTAAGGTCCATGCATTTTGCTAATGGAAATTTTGCCTGAAAGAAAAATGTTGGTAAAATATGTCTATTGTACATTTAGACAAATCTAAAAAATATCTTATGGTCTACAAGAAGGAACTGAGGTAGTTATTTTTCGTCATCTTAGTTCCTTTTTCTTACGCTAATAAACCATTTGAATGAGAATCTCCATCTTTGGTTTCATTTTCCCACTGCACCTGCTCCTTCCCATCTCGAAATCTCACTTATGTCCCCATCTACTTGTAACTGCATCTGTCATTGGCAGCATGAGAATTGCCCTTCAAACACACTAGTATTTTAATTCCAGAGCCTGTGTGAGTGTGTTACCTTACATGGCAGAAGAGACTTTTGAAATATGATTAGGTTAAGGGCCTTGAGGTCAGGAGATGGTCCTGGGTTTATCTAGGCAGGGCCAATCTGATCACAGAGGTCCTTAAAAGGAGAAGGGAGAGGTAAGAGAGAGCGAGAGAGGATGTGACCACAGAGTCAGGGGGCAGAGTGATGCAGTTGCTGGTTTACAAATGAAGGGGGCTGTGAGTCGAGCAAGGTGACAGCTGCTGGATTCAGGAGAAGGCAAGGGACGTGTTCTCCCCTGGGAGATTCTTCAAGGCCTCCAGAAGGACTACAACTCTGCAAACCCCTTGATTTTAGCCCAGTGAGACCCATTTTAGATTTCTGCTCTTTGGGATTATTAGGTAGTTCATGTGAGTGGAGTGACTGCTTCCCTGGTGATGGAAACTGATACATCATCCTAAGCTTTAAAACTCCCCCTTGTCCTTGAAACTATGACAGTGTGAGCTTTGCCTTTACCTCTTCATACCCTTGGTCTCCTTATAAAATTTTTCTCTAAGAGAAGGATTTTTTTAAGCCTCTAGAAATCTAATTGTGGATGATTTCATGTCTCTTTAAACACAGCCTTCCAAGTCTTAATTTGTTATGTTATTTCTCAAATTAGGACTTCTCCAGGTCTTCATCTTTCTATAAATGGTGTGACTATTTCCCAGAAATTATGGTCAAGACAGACAGCAGAGCACATGCCGCCTTCTTTCCTGGTAACAGTTTCCTTGAGGGTCATCCTGTGGGGTCACTTGAGGGGAGAAGAGTAATCTGTAGGAAAGGATATTGTCACTATTATATGGGGTAAACAGAGAGGCATAGTCATCACTTAATAACTCTTAGCATTATTATTATTTTTTTTTGCACACATCCGAGTCCTACAAAATAGATTTCTAGAAGTAGCCTGTTCTAAATATGCAAATAATATGGAGATCTGGAAATTGCCTAGTGATTTGCATTACTCAGTTCCTAGGCATTATTTTATAAAATGTTTGTATGATTATGCCATAATTTTATTGCCAGATTATGTGTGAAAAATAAATTTGTATCTCCCCAAAGGATTTCAGAGATAGATTCTGTGTACTAAAGAATTTTCTTTCTTTTCTTCAGTAACATTTTAAAATAAATCATTCAAATGAGTATCTGCTGCATAATGTAGGGTTTTTTCCGGTTTTTTTTTTTTAAGCTTTTTATGTCTTTTCCACAAACCATGCTTGGATAGATACTTTTAAAAGATTTTAACAGTTGAAAAGTACACAGAGCAAAATGGGAAAAAAGCATTTGCCATCCTCCTCTGTGATGATGCTAGCTTAATACTGGGGTGTCTGAGGAGTATTGTTAAAGAAATTGTTCAAGAAATAAAAGCTTCTGAAGCTGTTAATTAGACTTATTCTCTCATTTCTTCACTGATTTATTTATTTATTTTTGTTTAAGGTCATGCTTAAAGTCTTAGCCTACTTGGCTGCTAATTTTAGTCTTCTATTTTATTGTAGCAAGGATACTTAACAAGAAAGCTACCCTCTTAAAATTTTCAATGTAAAATACAGTATTGTTGGCTACAGAGACAATGCTGAGCAGTGGCTCCCCCTAAGGATGAGTCTTGCATACTTGATGTTTTATTCCCGTTGATTAGCAAGCCCCCGTTTCCTCCTCCCCCAGCCCCAGATCACCACTGTTCTCTGCTTCTGTGAGTTCAACTATTTTAGTTTCCTCATATGAGTGGGGTCACGAGTGTGTGTCCTTCTGACAAGGGCTGGTTTCACTGAGCATAATGCACCCCCCAAGTTCATCCACCTTGCTGCACGTGGCAGGATTTCGCTGGTATGCAAGGCCAAATAATTTTCTGTTATATGTATATACCACATTTTATCTGTTCATTTGTCAAAGGATGTTTGGGTTGTTTCCACATCTTGGCTATTGTGAATAGTGTTTCCATTGAACATTAGAGTGTGTGAATATCTTTTCAAAATGCTGATGTCAGTTCATATTGATAAATAGCCCAGGAGTGTGATTGCTGGATCATAAAATAATTCTTTTCATAACTTTCAAAGAAATATCTGTGCTGTTTTATATAGTGGCATTGGTCTTGACAGTGATTTTCATGGATATGACAACAGAAACATGGGCAATGAAACCAAAAATAGACAAGTGAGACTTCATCAAACTAAAAGGGCATAGCTAGTGAAAAGAAAAGCTACAGGATGGGAGAAAATATTTGCCAACTATATATCAGAAAAGGGATTAATTTCCAAAATATGAGGAACCTTTACAACTCAATAGCAAAAAAAAAAAAAAGCCCTCAGAAGTTAATTTTAAAATGAGCTGATTAATAACCTGATTAAAACATGAACCTCATTAAAAAGTGAGAGATATGAACAGACTCTCTCCAGAGTGTCACAAATGGCCAATAAGTATATGAGAAGATGCTCAGTATCACCAACCCTCAGGGAAATGCAAATCAAAACCGCAGTGAGCTGTCAACAGACACCTGTTAGGATGGTTATTACAAAACAAGCAAGGACAGCAAGTGCTGACCAGGGTATGGAGGAAATGGGATCCTTGCAATTTTAGTCTACAGTGTACGCTGCTAAGACTGTGGCTTGTGACTGATAGCTGATATTCGTGATGGTGGGTGGTCCATCAGGAAGTTAGTTTTTTCATGTTATCCTAGTGGTGACAGACATTGTTCAATTTTAATGTCCTGAGTGCATCCACCTTTGGATTTGTTTGTTTGTTGGTCTTTTTTTCTGTAATTTGTAACTAGCAAAATATCTTTTAGTAATTTTGTTTTCTGAATAAAGCAAAACTAGCACAGTATTTTACGTTAATAATTTGCTTAAATCATCCTTCTTTCAAGAGTGTTCTCAGTATCATTTTTAGCTAGTTATATGTTATGCAGTTAGAATTGAACTATTCTAATAAGTGCTGGAATGTCTCTAATGAAACTTATCAGAAAGGTTGTGAGAAATGTTAGCATGTATCTCTTATAATATGTGATAAATAATAGCATAATCAAATCTGGTTCTCTTTCAGAGTTTTAATCAGGTTTTATCATTTTCTTGCTACGAAAATTCAGCATACTGTGTAAAACATCAATTCTTTTAAGAAGCTGATGTCCATAATGACATGGAACAAGCATTGGAGGAGAATGTTAGAAGTGGGAGGATTTTAGAAAACTTCTGATCTGAGAACCAGAGTTTGAGAATGAATGGTCCTGGCTGGCTCTTCCTTGCGGCTGACCTGTTATGAGAAAGGAATGAGTGGCTTCAATGATAGAGTATCCAGAGTCAGGGCAGGGACCTTGACATCCATCTGTCTCCCATTTTCTGTGGGCTGCTAGGAGTCCACAGTCATGTACTGCTTTACACAGTTCTCACAAAAGTTCAGGGGAAAAGACTGTATCTCTGTTTTAAAATCCTCATTTAAAAAAAGAATTTTTAATATTGGAATGTAGTTGATTTCCAGTGTTGTGTTGAAGTCTCCACCTTTAATGTGAAGACTGAAACTGAAAATGTTACTATGGACTGAACATACATGATTTCCAGCCTCTCCTAACTGAAGTTCATATGTTGAAACCTTAATCCCCAATGTAATGGTATTCAGCGATGCAGCCTTTGGAAGATAATTGGGGTTAGAATGGTTCATTGAGGGTGAGACCACCATCAAGGGATTAGTGGCCTCCTTTTCTTCATGCATGTATCTGGGGAAGGCCATGTGAGGACCTAGTGAGACGAGGTCTATCTACAGGACAGGATAGGAAGAGAGCTCTCAGCAGAACACAACCTTGATGGCGCCCTGGTCTCTGACTTGGAGTCTTCCAGTCTAGAGTATTCGATCACTGCAGCCCAAGAGCCCAGGTATCTATCAAATAACTTTCCCAAAGTTGCCAAGATACTAAGAGCTGAGCTGAGCTCCCAAATCAGATAGATCTCTGTGCCAGTCTATCCCTTGGGGCCTAGACATCAATCTCTGTGAGGCTATTGTAATACTTCCATTGGCTGTCCATCACTACTGAAACTATTACCATGCCATTGTAAACACACACACACACACACACACACACACACATAATTAAGGCTCACATTTATGGAGTGTTTACTATAACCAGCCACTATGCCTAATATTTTATAAAAGTTGTCTCATTTAAGCTAGTTTTCTTCTGCTTTTTTTTTTTTTTTAACTTTTGGTCTCTTTTTCTTCTCCTGAAAAATGACACTTTACTCTTACCCTCTTCAATAAATTCTCATGTCTGATTCTGGAGAGAAATTACTTACAGTAGAATCCATGGGGAAGAAAAATGAGTTTATTCAAAGGCTCCAGATACACATCTTTATGATTTTCTTATTAACATATTCTGGGTGGATGTTATAAATTTGTGCAGTGTCATTTATTAAACAGTTTTTTTTAAAGAAGCTCTACTCTTCAGCACATTTTGGTGACTACTGTGAGCCCTAAACAAGGAGAGATTGGGAAACATGTTTTTAGAGCTTTGTCATTGTTTCAGTGTACAGCCTTGAGTAAATCATTTCATTTCTTGATGTTCCTCAATTCTGACATCCATCCATGATTGCTTCTTAGGAGAGGTTACATGAAACAGTGAAATAATGTGTGTGAATGCTTGGCTCGCATCAGTTGTATTATAGAATAGCCTCTGGGGAATACACTAGTGAAGGAGAAGTCTCCATGCAGAGGGCAAAGGGCCTGTGGTTGGCTTCTCTTCCTGCCTGTCTTCTACCTGCACCTATGCTTAGCAGAGAGACCTTAGGTCAACCTGGAAAATACAAGTCACTGGCAAAACAATCTTTCGACAAATTCTTAATGAGAGACCACAGGAATATATGACTCATTAAAATGAAGATGAGGAGACCAGAGAGATCTGAAAAGGGTCCCTAATTTTCCACAGTTTGTTGTGCTGTACACAGTCAAAGGCTTTGGCATAGTCAATAAAGCAGAAGTAGATGTTTTCTGGAACTCTCTTGCTTTTTCAGTGATCCAGTGGATGTTGGCAATTTGATCTCTGGTTCCTCTGTAATCCATTAAGGAAGTTAGAGATTCATCTGTCTACTCCATGAACACACATTGGTAATGTGTCAAGACATGTGTCAGCCGCTGAGGACAGAGCAGGAGAAAAGACATGGCCCCTAAAGCTTCTGACCCAATGCAGGATTTCTCCAGCAGTGTTCTGCAAAGCCCTGGGAGTTGTTGTTCTCTTTGTATCAATCTGTTGAAGAGAATTTCATGACGTTATTCCTGTTGACTCAATAGTACTCTAGCTTATACACTGAAACAAAGAGTCCTGAAAAAGGTGAAGTACCAGTTTTTAGGAGCATGGGTTGTAGAATCACGTAGATACAGTGTGAATCCCTTTTTTGTATTCCATGTAAAACCCTGAACTGTCACGTAGCAACCCTAAACTTCAGCTTTCTAACCCACTCATCATTGGTGGATAATTCAGTTCCAGCCTCATGATTTGGTTAAGAAAATTAAATAAGATATAAAGTGTTTGCTATAGCAAAGATATATAATAAATTCTTGTAAATATTTAGCCATTATTAGTATTCTCATAATCATCAGCTAATTAAAATTTTGTAAAAGAGATGAGACAGGAAGAATAGTGTTGCCTTAGTTTAGGTTGCCCCAAAAGTAGTACTGAGAATTAGTCTTTTTTTTGAAATCTTTCATCTTTTTCTGTGGACTGGCATAATTTAAATAGTGTAGGAACTACATGATCTATTAACGTAGATTAAACTCAGCAGCAAAACCATCTGAGCCTCTTTTGAATTCAGCCATGGTTATTGGTCAGTTCAAATTTTCTGTATCAATTTGGGTCAAATGGAATATTGTATGTTTTGACAATAAGTTGACCATTTCTCTCAGTTTCCAAATTTATTATCACAAGTTTGTACAAGATGCTTTTAGTATAAAGCATAGATCATGAGACATGGACTTAAGTTGTTTATTTGGAAAGTTTCTTAGAAACATCACAAGAGATCAGGGAAGTAATATGCAAAAGGGATAGAAGTTTTAAAAAAGAAGAAGAAAGGCATTATCAAGTGTGTTACTCCTGCGAGCCACTGGAGCTTAGTCCTGGGGAAAACTCTGGCATCAATGCTGAGCACACCCAGCCCATTTACCCCGCTGAGAGTGAGCGGGAGCTGGGTTGCGGATGCCCCCGGCCCTGACCCTCCATCTCTGATCGCTCCCCTGATACTCATGTCCCGTATCCTGCCAGGGCTCAGTTGGCTCTAGAGACCAGAGAGAGCCTGCAGAGAATGAAAGGGGGCCTCGGAAACTGGAGGCTGGTCTGTGGGCTAGTGTTCTATAATAAATTACTGTGGAATTAGCAACTTACAATAGTGCCCCCTTACTGTCTCACTTTTAGGAATGTCAGAAGTCCAGGGACAATTTGACTCCACTGAATTCTCTGCATAAGAGCCTCATAGAGCATAACTCAAAGTGTCTGCCATGATGTGTTCCTTTCTGGAGGTTCTAGAGGTACGCCAGTTTCCCAGTTCATTCAGGTTGTTGGACAAATTTGGTTCCTTGAAGTTGTAGGACTGAGGTCTCCTTTGCAGCTGGAGGCGGCTCACATTCTTTCCTATGCAGATTCCCACCAGCACTGGGGGGCTAGGCCCTCCTTCACTTGCCTCTCTGTTCCATCTCTTGAACTTCAGCTGGAGAAATTTCTCTGCTTCTATTTGATCATGTGATTACATTGGACCCACCCAGATATTCTAGAATAATCTCCCTTTATCAAGGTTCATAACTTTAAATGTGTTTGCAACCACCCCCCACCCCTTTCCCCATAGAACATAACATTTGCACAGCACCCAGGGTCAGAGTTTGGGCCCCTTTGGGATCAAGTTGGTTGGAAGTGAAGAGAATTGATTCCATGATGTTTTAATTTTGGAATCTGGGATATGATACCTTGAGAGCCACCTCTGTGCCTTTTTTTATGAAGAGTATATCCAAAATAGATTTGTACGAAGAGCTCTTTGGAGCAGAAGAGAATAACTGGCATGCACATGCCCATTCCTGTTGGTGCTGTGTCTGTGGATGTTTGTCCTGAGTTAGTGATCACGTGAAGAAATCTGCTGCAAAGCCCTCAGTGACTGAGGCAGTGCACCACCAAGCTCCTGTGGGGAAGCACTAAGTAGAAATTTTGTGGTTTTTTAAAATTGAGGTATAGTATTTGCAATATTGCGACAGTTTTAGGCTTAAACAGAAAAGTGATTCATTACTGGTTCAATGGACATGAACTTGGGAAAATTCCAGCAGATGGTGCGGGACAGGAAGGCCTGGCATGCTGCAGCCCACGGGGCCACAAAGAGTTGGACATGACTTGGCGACTGAACGGCAACAAAGGCGATTAGTGTATATATATATGTCCTTTTTGAGATTCTTCTCCATTATAGGTTATAGGCTATTATAGGATATTGAATACAGTTCCCTGAGCTATACAGCCGATCTTTGTTGTTTTTTCACATGTACGATGGTTGTGTGTTAACTCCTCATTCATCCCCTTTGGTAACAAGTTTGTTTCCTGGTGTTTGTAAGTCTCTTTCTGTTTCGTAAATTCATTTGCACCGTTTTTTGATTCTACATAGAAGTGATGTCAGTGTTTCTTTGTCTGACTTCACTTAGTATGATACTCTCTAGGTCCATTCATGTGGCTACGGGTGGCCTTATTTCGTTCTTTTTATGGGAGAGTAATATCCCATCGTATACACACCACACCTTTATCCGTTCATCTGTCAGTGTGCACCCAGGGCGCTTCCATGTCTTGGCTGTTGTTAACGGTGTTGCTGTGAACAGTGGGGGCATGTGTCTTTTCAAATTACAGTTTGGGCTGCATGTATGCCTGGGAGTGGGATTGCTTGATTGTACAGTAGCTCTTTTGATATTTTTAGTTTTTTAAGGAACCATACTGTTTTCCATAGTGGCTGCACAAGTTTACCTTCCCACCAACAGTGTATGAGGATTCCCTTTTCTGCGCACCCTCTCCAGCATTTATTATTTGTAGACTTTTTGATGATGGCCCTTCTAACCACTGTGAAGTGAGAACTTTTTGTTATGTGAATAGGTGGACGTTTTGCATTCAAAGGTAAAGGCTTGGGTTAAAGCTTTCTTGTCTCTTCCCAGCGGTAGTAGTGACATATTCAGAACACCCGTGAGACTCCATAAAAATTGTCCCCATGACTTCAGAGTTCCAAAAAAATAAAGGCATAGTGTAATAAATAGCATGTCACTGTAGATTACCCGAATGTATAAGAAAGGTTTTGGAGAGCAAGAGGGCAGCGGTGCCTGCTATGGTCCTTGGTGGCGGAGACTCCCTCTGTTCCTCCATTTCATCTGACTGTACCAAAGCATAGTCCTAGCAAACCTTTTACAGTGCTTCAAAATCACAGTTTTTGCTCTGTAAAAACTGAGATGCCGCTTAACATTTTCATACTCAGGTGCGAACTATTAGGAAGAAGAAACTGTGTGTTTCCTTTTCTATCTGAAGATTTTTATAACATATCATCAATTCTGTTGACCTTATATTTGCTCTCAGGAATATGCTAAGGAAGATGTCAGTGGTTTTGGTTCAAGGGCTCTTATGGCGTAACACTTGGCTGGAGACTTGTTTCTTAATAAAGAATTCACTGGGTATGCTCACTTATTCTTACCAGTATCTCTGATACATACTTATTTCCTAGATTGTTTTGTTTGCTTGTTTTTAATTTCCTTCTGATGGAAAAAATATATATAGAATAGAAAGACCACTGCAATAATATGTACCAAAAAAAAGAGAAAACACCACAAGGATAAAGACTTCAAACCACAAAAACATTGCCAAGTTCCCAGCTAATCTTATCCCAGGAGGGAAAACAAAACAAAAACAACCCTTAAAGCCAAATTAAATACAATGCTAGAATACTGAACTAGAGTTTGCTTCAAAATGTGCTTACTTGTCCACCAGTTTTGCTTTTACATATATGGATGGATATTAGTCAGAAACAAATGCACAGAAAAGCCTTCATTCTCTAATATAATATATATTCAGTTTCTTTGTTGCTTTCAATTTTATTTCCAAATAATGCAAGCCCTGATTCAAGTCGCATATTAAATAATCCTGTGTTAAGTTTTTTTTACCTTTCGTTTTTGCAGTACCGTAATTAGATGTGCCTGAGAGACAAGGAAGAATGTTTATCTATGATCATATTTTGTTTATATTATAAGAAACCTTTTGAGAAGTTAAACATAATGCACATTGTAATTAACTCGGTTCTCTTCAGAAATTGAACTTAATTGAAACAACAAGCAAACTGATTAGCAGGTGGCAAAACTTAAATGCATCTGGACTGAAGCATCATGAATATGTCTTGCTGGGATGTGCTTGTTTTTTTCATGAGACTTTCTCTGCAGCCCTATTTTGTTTATTAGGAGTTAACATGAAGCATGAAAGGACCTATGCTTACACGTATGTTGAACACAATGTGTGACCCACTCAAAGAAGTGCCCCTACATGTGACTTGATATCATAAGAGTAGACTGAAGAGCTAGTTGTATTTTATGTGACTGATACAGCCAAATGCTTGACTAACATTTCTCATTTGTATGTTTTGTATGATTCTATGATTTTTTTATTAGCTTTTAATCATTTGCTAGTTTTTAATCATTCATGATCCCTTAAGGGGAAGAAGGACAATCTAAAGCAAGGTTCCTTGCTGAGAGGTGAAAGTACAGTCACACAGCCCTCTGGCTTTTTAATTTTTTCTGTTCTTCTATAATTATTTTTCAGTCACTCAGAACTCAGCTTTCTTGTTGACATGCTACTGTGTATTCCACATTGCATATTTGTGGGTGGAAATGGGAATGTCAGTGATG
The DNA here is from genome assembly GCA_007570785.1 of Antilocapra americana. Taxonomy (NCBI): domain Eukaryota; kingdom Metazoa; phylum Chordata; class Mammalia; order Artiodactyla; family Antilocapridae; genus Antilocapra; species Antilocapra americana. The sequence continues at coordinate 67,823 of ML663572.1, forward strand.
AAGAAAGAACCTTAGTGTGATAATATGACAAATCCTCTGTCAACTCTAACACAGAGAACTCAGGTGTTCCTCGTTCCCAAGCTCCCTGGGTGGGTTATCTGACCACGTTCACTGATGGCATATACAATGAGATGCAGTAATTACAGGACTTCCATCAGTGATTGATCTTAAAATTCAGCAGCAGGAAGTATCTGTGTCTGTTGAAGAGCAGGCATGCTTTCCTTAATCAGATAATAGACATTGACACATATAAATGGAATCTAGATAAATGGTACAGATGAACGTATTTGCAGAGCAGGAACAGAGATGCAGACGTAGAGAACAGCCAGGTGGACACAATGGGGAGGGCAAGATGAATTAAAGAGCAGCGCTGATGTACACACACTACCATGTGCAGCACAGAGAGAGCTAGTGGGTACAGCACGGGGAGTGCTGCCTTCAAGCCAACTGTTTCACTCTCCTCTTGCACTTTCATCAAGAGGCTCTTTAGTTCATCTTCACTTTCTGCCATAAGGGTGGTGTCATCTGCATATCTAAGGTTATTGATATTCCTCCCGGAAATCTTGATTCCAGCTTGTGCTTCCTCCAGCCCAGCGTTTCTCATGATTTACTCTGCATAGAAGTTAAATAAGCAGGGTGACAATATATAGCCTTGACATACACCTTTTCCTATTTGGAATCAGTCTGTTGTTCCATGTCCAGTTCTAACTGTTGCTTCCTGACCTGCATACAGGTTTCTCAAGAGACAGGTCAGGTGGTCTGGTATTCCCATCTCTTTCAGAGTTTTCCACAGTTTATTGTGATCCACACAGTCAAAGGGTTTGCATAATCAATAAAGCAGAAATAGATGTTTTTCTGGAACTCTCTTGCTTTTTTTGATAATCCAGCAGGTGTTGGCAATTTGATCTCTGGTTCCTCTGCCTTTTCTAAAACCAGCTTGAACATCTGGCAGTTCATGGTTCACATATTGCTGAAGCCTGGCTTGGAGAATTTTGAGCGTGACTTTACTAGTGTGTGAGATGACTGCAATTGTGCAGTAATTCAAGCATTCTTTGGCATTGCTTTTCTTTGGGATTGGAATGAAAACTGACCTTTTCCAGTCCTGTGGCCATTGCTGAGTTTTCCAAATTTGCTGGCATATTGAGTGCAGCACTTTCACAGCAGCATCTTTCAGGATTTGAAATAGCTCAACTGGAATTCCATCACCTCCACTAGTTTTGTTCATAGTGATGCTTTCTAAGGCCCACTTGACTTCACATTCCAGGATGTCTGGCTCTAGGTGAGAGATCACAGCATTGTGATTATCTGGGTCGTGAAGATATTTTTTGTACAGTTCTTCTGTGTATTCTTGCCACCTCTTCTTAATATCTTCTGCTTCTGTTAGGTCCCTACCATTTCTGTCTTTTATTGTGCCCATCTTTGCATGAAATGGTCACTTGGTATCTCTAATTTTCTTAAAGAGATCTCTAGTCTTTCCCATTCTGTTGTTTTCCTCTATTTGCATTGATTGCCGAGGAAGGCTTTCTTATCTCTCCTTGCTATTCTTTAGAACTCTGGATTCAGATGGGAATATCTTTCTTTTTCTCCTTTGCTTTTCACTTCTCTTCTTTCCACAGCTATTTGTAATGCCTCTTCAGACAGCCATTTTGCTTTTTTGCATTTCTTTTTCATGGGGATTGTCTTAATCCATGTCTTCTCTACAATGTCAGGAACCTCAGTCCATAGTTCATCAGGCACTCTGTCTATCAGATCTAACACCACATTTAAAGCAGTTGTACTCTAATAATAAAATTAAACAATAGAATAAAAAGGAAAGACCACCTGAAAACTAGTTAATTATCAACCAGAATAATTATATTAGACTAGGGCTTTCTCTATTTAATCTCATCTAAACCTAAAGAATTTTCATCTGCTTCTATTTTTATATTTTCACAGTGTGAGTGGGATTGTGTTTTATATGTTTTATATATGGAAAAATAGAGATCTTTAGTTGTAAAATTCTTAAAGTAAACTTGAGATCCTGTGAAATACTGGACATCAGTTGAGATTCTCCACAATTCAGTTGCATGAGCAAATAATTGAAGGGCAAACATAAGAACCTCACAAGGGACCCCGCTTCAGAGTAGTAGCAGCCTTGCCCAGCAACCTGCTGCTTCAGAAGTTAAACTTTTAAGAAGAGCATCCATGCTGTTTGACTGGGGCCTAAAGTTGAGTCAGTTTAGCATGAACTCAGCTCGTCCCCCTTTTTTTCTCTGGGAGTAGGCAGAGAGATAAGTGATGGATGTTACCCTGTCCTTTGAGGAATGGAATTAGCCCAACTAAGGAGGAGATAAAAGGAGAACTCATAAGACCCATGCCTTCCACAAAATAATCTGAGCTGATTTGAGGCCAATGTCTATGAAATATCTGGAGCTTTTCTTCCCTCTCTGCTTTTATCTTTAATTAAGGGGTAGATGAGATGGTTGGATGGCATCATTGACTCAACAGGCATGAGTCTGAGCAGACTCCAGGGGAAAGTGAAAGACAGGGAAGGCTGGCGTACTGCAGTCCATGGGGTCGCAAACAGACACAACCGAGGAACTGAACAGCAGCAAAGGGCAGACGTGACCTCTGTTTACGGACACATGCAGTGTCACACGGATGACGGTGGGCTGTGCTGATGGTGGATTCATTTCTCTGGAGACGATCTGGATCGTGGTGTCACTGGCAGTTGTGGGACAGGGAAAAGCTTGGAGAGCAGCTGTGCTCTCATCTCTATGTTTGCTAGTGACCACTGTTTAGGTCAGAGGAGAAAAGAAAATGTTAGACCTGTCGTGCTTTCCCTCGTCCTTCTCTAAATCCGCCATTCTTATGGGAGCAGGGTTCTGAGACCAGCCATCACCACATCTTTATGAATTTCCCTCTTCATCTCAAGGCTCAGAGCTCTGTTCCCCATGTCGTAGCCCTTTGCAGAGAGCTGGGGATCTCCAAATCTTAGCTCATGGAGCTCCTGAACCCAGAGGGAAAAATCCAGAGAGAAATTGTGTGCTACAGAGTACAGCCCTGGTGGACCAATGAGCGATTTAGAACACAAATGGCATAACTTTGGGTGGTGATGGTGTTTTTTAATTGAAGTATAATGTTTTCGATTATTTTTGAATTCACAATATTGTGTTAGTTTCAGGTATACAGCACAGTGATTCAGATACATATTTTTTTCAGATTCTTTTCCATTTTTATTATTTCAATATATTGAATATAGCTCCCTATGCTGTACAGTAAATTCTTGTTGTTTTTCTGAAAGTGGAAATCACTCAGTCATGTCCAACTCTTTCTGATCTCATGGACTGTAGCCCACTAGGCTTCTCTGTGCATGAAATTCCCCAGGCAAGAATACTGGAGTGGGTTGCCATTCCCTTCTCTAGGGTATCTTCCTGACCCAGGGATCAAACCCAGGTCTCCTGCATTGTAGTCAGATTCTTTACTGTCTGAGACACCAGGGAAGCCTGATATATAGTAGCATGTGTCTGTTAATCCCATTTTCCCAATTTATCCCTCTCCTCTCCCCTTCCCCTTTGGTAACCATAACATGGTATGGATTTGAATGGTATTGGTTTTCATCGTTACTACACTCAGATGGTCCCCTTGCTATTCAAAACTCAGAGGGATACGTCTCTGTTTGCAGCCCTTTCTTTCCCTCTGCATATACCAAATGATGAAACAAAATCAAAACTGTGTCCCAAACCTTTCCTTTTATTCCAGATCCCACCAGGTTAGTCCCTTATCTTTGAACAGTGGGAGGACCACTCTGGACCCCCAGTTGTACAAAACCTTCAGAGAGTTTCATTAACTTTGAAAACTTGGAAATCACATAATTCATTTGTTCAGTGTTATATTTACTGAGCAGTAATGTCCCATCCTTTACTACATAGTGGGGCTAGACTAAATAGATGAATTGAGAACCTGCTCTTCAGGGAATATTAGCAAAATGACAACTTTGAATACACTTAGGAGAAGGATTATGAAATATGGATTTTTCAAATTTTAATACAGTATGACAGAGGAATTGGCTTAAATTTGGGGAGTCAGGGCTGGAGTGTTTTAAGAGAGAAAGGAGCAGAATGGGGATAGGATACCTGGGCAGAGAAGGCAAGGTGTAAGAGTGCCAGGGCTTTGGGAGGGGAGTTCAGGGCAGTGGGTGCTCGGGAAGGATCCTACAGCTGTGATCAGGTGAGTGCTACTTCACACTGTTGCCAGTTCCTCTATCAGTGCCTCCATTCCTGCTGAGACCTCTGGTTGTGTTAGCTAGACAATCCCGGGCGATGCTGACCTAATTTGAGCTTTTCCCCGCTCAGAGTGGCAGCACCATGGAGATTCTCAGGTCATCACCCCGTCTTCAGAGGTGAGCCAGCTGATAGCTGATAGTCGCTGCTGACGAGAATTCTGGGTTAGTCATCAGGGTAATGAAGCCTCAGAAGCAACTCGTGAGATCCACCCTTACATTGTTTCACAAGGGGAATATACCTAAAATGTTAAACATGAGTTTTCAGATGAAGTAGTTTATCTGTGGTCATCCATCAGCATGATAGGGAGCGCTCAGAATCCAGTAGGTCCATTCTGTGTGTGTGGTTTCCTCTAGATTGTTCCAGAATAAAATAAGATTGAGTCAAGCCATCACGGAGCTTTACCAGAGGCAATTCTACTTTCCACGCTTTGCAAGGCTCTAAACAGTTTGCTGGGACTCAAGAGAGTAAATCTGTGCATATGGCTTCTCTTTATCACTCCCAGACCTGCCACTCGGATTTCCATTTTAAATTATCTGGGGTGTAGCGATCCCGTTATTTCTGCACCACCACTTCTTGAAGATGTGAAATAGCTCTCATCACAGCCCCCAAAATAGAACACCCAAAGCAGAACTAATGAAATCATGGGCATTTTTAAATTGAGAGGAAAGATGAGATGTCTTGCTTTGTTCTTAAAATAATAAGGACTATTGAAAATGTTTCCTGTGTGACTGAGGTCTGTGAGGAAGAAGCTTTACCTCTCTTATTTATCTTTGTTTTTTTTTCTGTGTAGTTTATAAATGAACATAAAGCTTTTGCTCTTACTTCCTCCATTTTCTTAGGTACGCATTATCTTTTATTTATTCAGGTTTTGCTTGAGGAAATCATATTATTTTTTCAACAAAAAATGTTTGTCATATACTTTTCACAAGAGCAATCACCTCAGTGGTTATGATTCATAATGTGATAGGTAACAGAGAGAATAAATAGATAATAGACTTTTAAAATAAATTTTGATGACTTCTCTCTGTATTCCAAACATCACTTGGAAAGTAGAGGATTGTTAAAATGTATAACATTTAACATATAACATAAAGCACTTGTGTATGCCTATGTGTGTGTATTTTTCCATATTAAGGAAGCACCCATGTTGCAACCAGGTCTAGGGAGCTAGTGTTGAGAGTCTCTAAGCATCCCTCATCTCCCTCACAGCTCTGCCATCAGCCCACAGATATCCAACAGGGACAAGAGGGAAAGAGTGATATTTAGGAGAAAGCAGAGATACTAATATATCAAAGTACTGATGTGTGTCTGTGCATGGGTGTTATGATGTTGACGTGATGGGAATTAAGTAAATACAAGCCATCCACTAAAATGAAAGGAGCTGTTTTCCTTTATCCAGCTCTCTTCAGACTGAGTTTAAAAGTCTAAGTGAAAGGGTGTACTATTTACTTTATGAACCCTGACACTATAAATTATTTGGGAACATAATAATGTTGAAATAATTGAATAAATACATTCAGAGCTCTCAAAGACCTACTGATTTTCATGCAAATACTGTCCATTGACAGATGAGTGGATAAAGAAGCTGTGGTACAAATATGCAATGAAATATTCAATTCAGTTGCTTAGTCGTGTTCCAACTCTTTGCGACCCCATGGACTACAGCACACCAGGCCTCCCTATCCATCACCAACTCCCAGAGTTTACTCAAACTGAAGTCCATTGATTCGGTGATGCCATCCAACCATCTCATCCTCTGTTGTCCTCTTCTCCCATCTTCAATCTTTCCCAGCATCAGGGTCTTTTCCAAGGAGTCAGTTCTTTGCATCAGGTATTGGAGTTTGAAGTATTAGAGTTTCAGTTTCAGCATCAGTCCTTCCAATGAATATTCAGAACTGATTTCCTTTCAGATGGACTGGTTGGATCTTCTTGCAGTCCAAGGGACTCTCAAGAGTCTTCTCCAACACCACAGTTCAAAAGCATCGATTCTTCAACGATCATCTTTCTTTATAGTCCAACTCTCACATCCATATGTGACCACTGGAAAAACCATAGATGGTTTTTAACTAGATGGCCCTTTGCTGGTAGAGTAATGTCTGCTTTTTAATAAGCTGTCTTGGATGGTAATAACTTTTCTCCCAAGAAGCAAGCGTCTTTTAATATCATGGCTGCAATCACCATCTGAAGTGATTTTGGAGTCCAAAAAAGTAAAGTCTGCCACCATTTCCACTGTTTCCCCATCTATTTGCCATGAAGTAATGGGACCAGATACTATGATCTCAGTTTTCTGAATGTTAAGTTTTAAGCCAACTTTTTCCACTCTCCTCTTTGACTTTCATCAAGAGGCTCTTTAGTTCTTCTTCAGTCTCTGCCATAAGGGTGGTGTCATCTGCATATCTGAATTTATTGATATTTCTCCTGGCAATCTTGATTCCAGCTTGTATTCCTCTAGTCCAGAATTTCTCATGATGTACTCTTCATAGAAGTTAAATAAGCAGGGTGACAATATACAGCCTTGATGTACTTCTTTTCCTATTTGGAACAAGTCTGTTGTTCAAACTGTTCAAACATGTCCAGTTAAAACTGTTGCTTCTTGACCTGCATACAGATTTCTCAGGAGGCAGGTCTGGTGGTCTGGTATTCCCACCTCTTGAAGAATTTTCAACAGTTTGTTGTGATGTACACAGTCAAAGGCTTTGGCATAGTCAATAAAGCAGAAATAGATGTTTCTTGGAACTCTCTTGCTTTTCCAATGATCCAGTGGATGTTGGCAATTTGATCTCTGGTTCCTCTGCCTTTTCTAAATCCAGCTTGGACATCTGGAGGTTCATGGTTCACATACTTTTGAAGCCTGGCTTGGAGAATTTTGAGCATTACTTTACCAGCATTGAGATGAATGCAATTGTGTGGTAGTTTGAGCATTCTCTGCCCTTGCCTTTGGATTTTTAAACAAATCTAAAGCCTTTCTTTGTGATTGGAATGAAAACTGACCTTTTCCAGTCCTGTGACCAGCATTGAGTTTTCCAAATTTGCTGGCATATTGAGTTCAGCACTTTCACAGTATCATCTTTTAGGATTTGAAATAGTTCAACTGGAATTCCATCACCTCCACTAGCTTTGTTCATAGCGATGCTTCCTAAGGCCCACCTGACTTCGCATTCCAGGACGTCTGGCTCTAGGTGAGTGACCACATGACTATCATGATTATCTGGGTCATGAAGATCTTTTTTGTATGGTTCTTCTGTGTATTCTTGCCACCTCTTCTTAATATCTTCTGCTTCTGTTAGGTCCATACCATTTCTGTCCTTTATTTTGTCCTTCTTTCCATGAAATGTTCCCTTGGTATCTCTAATTTTCTTGAGGAGATCTATAGTCTTTCCCATTTTATTGTTTTCCTTTATTTCTTTGTATTAATCACTGATATCAATCAAATCTCTCCTTGATATTCTTTGGGACTCTGCATTCAAATGAAATATTACTCAGCCATACAAAGGAACACATGTAAGTTCTAATGAGATGGATGAACCTAGAGCCTATTATATAGACTGTAGTAAGTCAGAAACAGAAAAACAAGTATTGCATATTAACATATGTATATGGAATTTAGGAAGATGGTCCTGTTTATAGGGCAGCAGTGGAGACTTAGACATAGAGAATAGACTTATGGACATGGGAGGTGGGGAAGGCGGGGAGGGTGGGGTGAATGAAGGGAGTAGTATAGGAACACATACACTACCATGTGTCAAATAGACAGCCAGTGGGAATTCAGACCAGGGCTCCTAACAACCTAGAGGGAAAGGAGGTGGGAGGGAGTTTCAGGAGGGAAGGGACGTATGTGTACCTATGACTGATTCATGTTGTCATTTGGCAGAAACCAATGCAATATTGTAAAGCAATTATCCTTCAATTAAATCTAAAAAATAGGGTTTAGAGCAGGGAAAGGCTTTGATTCCTACATAGAAATATTTTTTCAAATTGTATAATAGAAACAAAGTATTCGGAAAGGCAATATACATATTAATAGAACATAGTTTGGCAGAAAGTAAGTCAAGGGCAAGAATCTGGTACCTCTTTTTGGATATATTCTTTCCATGTTGTTCTTATGAGCTGCCCTTGCCTTCAACTTATTATTTGACTCAAGGCAAAATCCACAAAGCTACTGAGTTGCACTGACAAAAGCAAGTCTTATTTTAAGACTCGTGCATCCTTCCTGACAGCAGTTGGCCAGCACCCCATCTATGGATTTAAATACCATGTGACTTCTTGACAAGCATCCCTTCTTTCTCTCCCCTCCTTCTCCATTTAATCCTTGGGTAAAGACTTAAGTGTGTGTATGTGTACACACATGCACATGGGATTTAAGAGAGCACATTTTTCTTGTAAGAAGATTATTAGCTGTCTGAAGGTGCAGTAAAGGCCCAGAGGTGCAAGGGACAGGACGTTTCCTAGAGAGGGATGATCGCATTCTGGAAACTGCCATCCTGTTTTCATACAGGTGATAATATATTGTTAAATAAGCTATTGACTGCTGAATTGTAGGAAAAGAGAGTTGTAGTTCTATTTGAATGGGGAATTATAAACCAGAAAAGGAAAGCTACCAATCAACCTGGGAGGAGGGCCCCATTTAAAGGATCTGCCAGTAAAACGTAGGAGATTGGACCATGGTCTTTCTACTGTACAAACCTGGGGAGGCTGCATGGAAGCATTTGTATCTGTTGGTGTCTCTAGGAAAAGGGCTTGCCTTAAATATACATCCTACAATGAACCCCTCCTCCTGTCACATATCAAACCTAAGATCAGGAAAACATTATGACTCCTATTCTTTGTTATGTCTAAAAACTGATGAGAGTTATATCTAAACATCCGTACACCTGTATACCAATTTCCCCTGTGTTCTCCCTCCTTTTCCCCTTCCTCTCCTTCACTCTTTCCATCTGTCCATCTGTCCATCCATTAATCCTCTCCTTAAGGAATACTCTCCTGAAGTCATGTTACAGTTCTGTGACTGATATGCAGATGCAAATTAGAGGCTTCCATTGTGTCATGCTCTGCAAGCAGCTCAAGTATTTTTTTAACCTAATTGATTTTGTGCATACCATAACAACAACTGAAGAACTTTGAGTTACAGCTTCCACTGCTGAGTTTTGCTGCTTTTTTTGAAAGCTACATATTTTAATGCTTGTACTGGGACTTAACACATTATCTTGGAAAAACTTTTATAATAAAGATAATCTGTAGACATTTGTTATGCAAGACTGTGGCACAAATGATACGATAGTTCCCTAATCATTATAAAACTGGCTCTATGATTTTTATCAAATATTTTAGTAAAAAAAAAAAGAGTTCTCTAGAAGTAAAATCTCAGACATACTTTGAGGTTCTTACCACATGATCCCACAAATTTTCTGGGGGCTATCCTGAGAGAAGACATGTAATGGGCTTGTCTTTAATTTATGGTTGTTACTGATGCACTGCTGACTTTTGTGCCAAAGGTTGGAGGCTGCCTTCCAGTCTCAATCTGGTGGTTTCTTCTACCATGGGTATCCCATAAAATTAGGCACATGAATTCAAAGTGAAAATGCCACATAGAATCATCCCAGTTAATACATTGGTAAAATACTATTAGATAAAGAATACAATACTATTAGATGAAGAATACAAAGAGCCTGGTTTTTCCGCCCCTGTTTGTGTTCTTTGTAACCCTCTTCAAGATGCTTGTGATCTGGAAAGACTGTTGGAGTGTTGAGACCTTCTGAAGGCCCCCTTCTGCTACACTTTACATGCATGTTTCCCTGGGTGAAGGCTGAAACAGCCGTCATCAGCCCCCACACCTGTAGCACGATTCCTAGAGAAGCAGGCTTGCTCTCAGCACTTTGGCCCTGATCTCTGTTGTCTGACTCCTGGGGATGAGCTTGGGAGCTGGCGTGCCGTTCTGATGCTCCCACCAGCCACTCTGTGCTCACTTCCTTTATATGTGCATTGGACAGTATTCAAAATGTTTGTGCATGACTTTCTCAGAGACAGGTTAGATAACATGTTTCTACATGAATTATAGTCCCCCAAATGTTAAAGTTTCCATCAAGGGATTGGAATAGATGAATTCCTTATTTAACTATAGATTATACGTTCCTGGAGGATCACAGCAGTGCTTGAGTCATTTTTCACATTTCACAACACCTGGCACATTTTATTTCTGGTGGAAATGCACAGACATTAGTGGAATCTGAGACAGCCACGATCTGGATTTTGGTAGCATGCTGGTAGCTTCATCTGAGACACCCCTGGTATATATAGGGCATCCAAGATGAGTAGGAGAGAGGAAACATAAGTCAGAAATGCACAGAAAGATGCAAGTACTTTTCAGGGCATATACCATCTCCAACTCCAGTTGCACTAGTTGGCTTGTACCTGCGTGTTTCCAGCCTCTGTTTTCATTTCCACCTTAAATCATCCTCCTTCCACTCCTGGATCCTGTCCCAAGAGTGGATCCCAACATTGCATCCTCTTGAGGAGCACAGGTCCAGGTGACCTTGACTTGCCTGAGGACACTGGATACTGAAGTGACTTCAGTAAGTTAGGAAATAGATGGAATATATATGGGCTTCTCTGATGGCTCAGTGGTAAAGAATCCGCCTGTAATGCAGGAGATGCAGGATACTGGGGTTTGACCTCTGGGTTGGGAAAATCCCCTGGAGGAGGAAAATGGCAGCCTACTCCAGTATTCTTATGAGAAGAATCCCATGGACAGAGGAGCCTGGTGGGCTGCAGTCTGAAGGATCACAAAGACTTGGACACAACTGAGCAATGATGCATGCATGCAAAGAATGCATAGTAGTTGTACCATCTAGCTGCCTAGTTAGACATGCCAAGATTCAGATGCAAGATCACTTTGAGGCCAAGTGATCTTGGACAGATAAAGTTGATAAGTCCTTGTTGTCTTGTCTGTAAAAAGCGAGTAAACGTATTCATTCATAGAATGGTAGGAGGATAAAGTTAGGCAATGCAAAGTGTTCAGCATAGTGCCCGGGGAACACACTAAATACTCATTAAAGAGTAGCAGTAAATAGTTACTTAAAAGACTATTTGAGCTGGTGAAAATGTCACATGGGTGTCTCGCTGAATTAAAAACTATCTGCATATTGCAGCATTTTGTTGAATCATGAAAATTATAGATTTCGTAGTGCTCTAGAAACTTAGGATAAATGATTCTTATCAACTGATTTTAGTAAAAAAAATACAAACATAATATCAATGCAAATATTTACTCTTTAGAATATGGTAATCTGGAGGAAAAATGTTGCATTTTTTATCCTAGAATATATATTTATTGTGTATAAGAAGAGTGATCAATGTAATTAGGAGAGAAATACGTAAGAAATGGGGTATAAAGAAGATGTGAAACTTGTTTTTAATATCAAGGCAAAAAGGGGTATTATTAATCTCCTTAATTACTCTCTGACAAAGTGATTTATTACCCTGTATCCAGGTATCATATTACTGAATTTTAAGTGTAATTTTCCAAAATATAAAGTAAATGGCCTTTCAGCTTCTTTTACACTGTTTCCCTATAATGGGAAATTTAATGTCTCTGTTAACAAAGTTTGTGCATATTATGATTATTGAAAGATTTTGAAAAATATCCTTGTTTTTCATTGTTGTTCTAAGAAAAGAATGACTCCCAAATAAACAGAGTTTAGCTTATGATGCCTTTACTGTTCACTGAGACATTTTAGATGCAAATATTATCAGAGAAATTAAGATCTTAATAATTCCCACAGGATGTAAACTGACCTGAATTCCAATTCAAGTTAATAATCAATATAACACATCAATTTTTATCAGTTACCTTGTTCTGCAGTTGATGATTTACCAGATAATCATTTCACACCAATATTTCTTTTGTTTTGAAAAAGTGTTCAACTCCCCAGAAGTGAATGAAAGCTCTTTAGAGACTGTATGCATTTATATTTTTTTTACTGTCATTGGCGTTAGTTTTGAGTACTACTTGGTATTATTGGCTTCTTGCGTTTACGCTTACACCTTCTCTCTACAGCAGTTAACCTCACCCTTACCTGTGATTTATACCCGATGAGGGGGTGTTTGAGTCCTGGCGGACCCAGCTGCCATGTGGCTGCAACAGTGAAGCAGGTTCGTTTTAGTCTGATGAGTGAGGCTCTCTGGGTCAGAAAGATTTAGCTGGTCTGCTGTCCTGGGAAATGATTCTCCTCGCTTTCAGCCTAACCATTCATAATTTCCTCTCATCCTTTCACTCATCTTGTTTTTTTTTCATTAACTCAGTAGAAACAAGGCATTCACATTTACTTGGTATGTGAATTAATGGTTTCCATTAGAATTAACTGGCTAGAAATCTGCAAAGCAAAAATGATTGGAATCAGACAGAAATAACAAGGGTTGGCAATCATATAGGGAAATGGGAAACCTCATAGTTTGCTGGTAGGGATGTGAAATAGTACAGTTACTTTGGAGAAGAGTTTGGTAGTTTCTTAAAAATTTAAACACATATTCCCTATACAACTCAGGAATTCTACTTCTAGGCATCTACCTGAGAGAAGGGAAAAAGTATTTCCATACAAAAACTTTTCTGCCAATGTTTATAGCAGCATTATTATTAACAGTCAAAAAGTAGAAGCAGTCCAAATGCCTTCAACTTAATGGATCAATGAATTTGGTATATTTATACCACTAAAACTATTCACACAAAAGGGACAAACAACTGGTACCTTTTACAATAGAAATGAGCCTCAGAAATATCCTCATAAGTTAAGGAGACCAGGCACAAAAGACTGCATGTTTAGCAAATGGATAGTTCTAGGAATATTCAAAGCTACATCAGTTGGACATATGTAGAAAACCCCAAAGACCACACAAAAACTATTAGAACTAATAAATGAATTCAGCAAGGCAGCAGGATGCAAGACCAATATATAGAACTCTGTTGTATTTTTCTATACTGGTAATAGAGAAAGTTAAAAAGTCTCATTTAAAATTGTGTGAGAAGAACAAAACAAAATAACCTGGGAATAAACCTAACCAAGGAGGTAAAGGAAGTATACACTGGAAACTATCAAATGTTGATAAAGGAAATTGAAGATGATTCAAAGAAAAGGAAAGGTGTCCTATGCTCTTGTATTGGAAGAGTTACTGTGGTTAAAATGGCCATATTACCCAAAGCAATCTACAGATTTATGAGATCCCAATCAAAATACCAATGATATTTTTCACAGAACTACAACAAATAATCTTAAATTTTTTATGGAACCACAAAGTACTCAGAATTGTTAAATCTATCCTGAAGAAAAAGAACAGAGCTGGAGGCATAGCCCTCCCAGACTTCAGACAATACTACACAGCTGCAATAATCCAAACAGCATGGTATTGGCACAAGAATAGGCATATGGATCAACAGAACAGAACAGAGCCCAGAAATAAACCCACACACCTGTGCTCAACTAATCTACAACAAAGGAGGCAAGAATATACAGTGAAAAAGACAGTCTCTTCACCAGATAAAATTGGAAACACTGAAAGCCTCATGGAAATCAGTGAAATCAGAACTCCCTCATACCTTGCACAAAAGTGAGCTCATAAAGTGATTTAAAGGCCTAAATATAAGACATGGTACCATAAAAGTCCTGGAAGAAAACATAAGCAAAACATTCTCTGACGTAGACTGTGGCAATATTTTCTTAGCCTCCCAATGCAAAAGAAATAAAACCAAAATTAAATTGGACCTGTTCAAACTTTAACACTGTTGCACAGCAAAGGAAGTCATCAAACAAAATGGAAAGACAGCCTATGGAATGGGAGGAAATACTTGTGAATGATGCAGCCAACAAGGGGTTAATTTCCAAAATATACAAACAGCTCATACAATTCAATATCAAAAAAGCACCCCAATCAAAAAGTGGGCAGAAGATATAAATAGACATTTCTCCAAAGAAAACATACAGATGGCCAACAGTCACATGAAAAGATGTTCAACATCACTTCATTATTAGAGAAATGCAAGTCAGAATCTTAATGCGGTATCACCTCACACTGGGCAGAATGGCTATCATCAAAAATTCTACAAATGATAAATGCTGGAGAGGATGTAGAGAAAAGGGAACTCTCCTACATACTGTTGGTGTCCCAGTCACTATGGAAAAGAGTCTGGAGGTTCCTTAAGAATCTAAAAATAAATAGAGTTTCCATTTGATCCAGCAATCCCATTTCTGGTTATATATCCAGGAAAAATGAAAACTAATTTGAAAAGATAACTGTATTCCAATGTTTATAGCATATTGTTTAAAATAGCCAAGATATGGAAACAACCCAACTGCCCATCAGCAGACAACTGGTTTAAGAAGATACATGAGTTTTTCTGGTGATGCTAGTGGTAACTTACTGTCATAAAAAAGAGTGAAGTATTGCCATTTGCAGCAACATGGGTGGACCTACAGAGTATTCTATAAAGTGGAGTAAGTCAGAAAGACAAATGCAAATGTTATATGATGTCACTTGTATGTAGGATCTAAGGAAAACAATACAAATTTATATACAAAACAGACTCATAGACATAGAAAGCAAACTTATAGATACCAAAGGGGAAAGGGAGGGGGGAATGGTAAATTAGGATTATGAGATTAACAGGTACAAACTGTTATACATAAAATAGATAAGCAACAAGGATTTACTCTATAATACAAGGAACACTATTCAGTATCTTATAATAACCTATAATGGAAAATTATCTGAAAAAATATGAATAACTGAATCACTTTTCTTTATACTTGAAACTAACATAACATTGTAAATCAACTATACTTCAGCAAAAAAATTTTTTTTTTTTAATAAATTTTTTTATTTTTTTAATTATTGTTTTAGCCATACATTGTTATGATATCACCATGGGTTTACATATGCTTCCCCTCCGGGTCCCCCCTCCCTCCTCCCTCCCCCCCGGGAAATCTCGCTGCACCAGTCCCGAGCATCAATCCTGGGCTGGCGATTGATTAGACACATGACAATTAACATGCTTCAATGCCCTTCTCCCATCTCATCCCACCCTTACCCTCCTCCACAAAGTCCACAAGTCTATTCTATACATCTGCGTTCCTTTTGTTGTCTCCCATGTTGGGTTCTCATTACTGTCTTTCTAAATTCCATATATACTTCAGCAAAAAAATTTTGAAACAAAATTTGGCTAAAGGAAAAAGGTAGATTTTTAAGTTTATTTAATGACATGGAGAGGAAGTTAGAGGTCCCCAAGAGAGGTCCAAGCGAGGAGCCCCACGCAGGTAGAGGTAAGGATCTCAAGCACTGAACAGTGGTCAGGGCTGTAAATATATAGATGCTATTTAAAGCGATGACTTGATTAATTCTTAAGGGAGAGGAGAACTAAACCCAGATCCTTAGAACAAATCGGAGGTCTTAAGGAGAAACCAAAAATCAGAGTGAGAGGGAATGATAGTGAGGCAAACCCAGCAGCATTTGAATAAAGAGGAGACATTCTGATGGAACAGAACAGAATGAATGTAACTATAAAAAGAGTATAATCCTGCTACATTTATTTTAACTGATTAATGTGTATTTAATTATTTCTTACTGGTAAATATATTCTCCTAATTAAACTTTGCATTTTGACTTCTTTTAATTTAGCAAAAGCATTTACTCTGCATCCATAATGATGATTCTGTAAATCTTCATCTTCAGAAAATTAATTAAATAGTGAGACATGCTGAAGATGAGTCCATTTCCAGATAAATAACCCCTGTTTTAGAAATAAATTACCATATTCAACAATTGTTCTGGAAGTATTTGGAAATTCTAAGTGGCTCTATTCAAAACTTCTCACCAGTCCAAAGCTTTTCAACAAATTATCAGTTCCCTTATTTACATAATATATTCAAGAAGATGTGCAAGTTTGACAATGAAGCCATTTCTGTGAAGAGGGCAAAGGACAGGTGAGAGTTGTAAATGAGTTGTGAAGTCTTTTATTGAAACAGATTTTAGTTTAAATGTTCATTAACTTAAAAGTTTTACATGAAGTTTTGTCTAAAAAATAAGATCCTGTAGAATTTTTATCTTTCCAGTGCATGGGTTTTCAACTAGCTACTGTCTAAACAGGTAATCAAACTGATGCTCTGGGTAAGAAGCCAGGAAACAATCATACTCAGAAGAAAAAGGTGTGGCTTTTCCCTTTGTTCTCTGTGCTCACTATGGAGATGCCTGGGCCCTGCTCAGACACCTCAGAATCAAGCAAGGGTCCACACAGACCAGGAGGACCCATGTGACGTCCTGTTCATGCCTAAGCCCTCTGGTCAGTCCCTCAAGACCTAACCATTCAGTTTCCCATTAAATGAATGAAGATACTACCCTATGAAGATGTTATATTCTTCTCCCTTTTAGCCATTTGAGAGCCCAAAACAACTGAACAAGGAGTAACCATTAATTCAGTGTGCTGAAGCAGGATTAATTCTGATGCAGATCTGCAAACTCTACTACATGTTTTCAGTTGTCATTGAGCAGTGTAAGCACGTAGGATAGCGTATATGTTGAACAGTCAGAAAGTTTCACCACTGAAGATGAGGAAAAACAAAAGACACCAGAGAAGACATATTATAGGCCAGAATGTGTTATTTTCCTGCATCATATGTATTTTCCCAGAAACCCACTTCACAATAAACTTACTCTGAGAATCAAACTCTTGTTTGGCATATTCCATTTCTTAGAACACATTTAAAACTGGCCTGATGGCTCCCTGGAGAAATGTCTGATTCTTGATCCAGGGTAGAAAATACAAGATGAGCCTGGAGGATCCTAAAGTGCTAGAAAGGAAGGGATTGCTAAAGAGAAAAAAAAAAAAAAATGAGGCGTGCAAAAGGAATGCAGGAATCAACCTAGAAGAGCTCCCAATGGCCAGAGCTGGAAAATTATGGGCAGCAAAACATGTTGACAGTATTTTATTGTAACTCCAAAAGTAAAATAATATCTGAGTCAATATTGATATAAATAAATGATTGTAAAAATAAATAAATGTGGGAGAAGGGACAAGTCTGCCTTAGAGAAAAATTCTAAGTAATTCTTCTCCTCCCAGGAAAGATACATCCTCTCCAGGTGGTATAACAATGTCCCTCTTGCTGAGTGTGGGCTGTATTTAATCACTAGCTTCCAAAGAATAACATATGGAAAGGGAAAAATAGAAACTTTCCAGTGAAGAAAGCTGGCAGTGTTCAAGATTAGCATCACCACTGCAGTCCTGTTGATGTCAGCAGTGGCTGCCTGTGATTAGGGTCAGTTACCTCTGTAAGTCTAGTACTCATTTCTGTGTCTTCCTAGATATACTAGAGAATGTCTTTTTCTACTCTAGTATCACGAGGTCTGTCGAATCATTTGCCTGAAGAGGCGAGGCTACATGTGCCTCAGCCAGAATCAGCTGCAGCAAACTTCTTCCTCAGAACCATACTCAGAGCTAAAAACCTTCCACATAACCTAATAAATGGGTCAGGTCATTATTTATCCTCAAATGTGGAGTGTGCAAAACCTGAAGTCTACCTTGCATGATGCTTGCTTTGTAAAAGCAAGTGTGTAATTATGCAGTCTGCAGTAATCTTCCTTTATTTTCAGGGGATGTGCTGGCAATCTTCTGAATCTTGCAGAGTTTCTCTCCTACTATCGGAACACCTAGAATATTTGCTTGTTGTTGCTCAACAGACTAATTTGATGTCATAAATATGGTGGACCAAAGCAATGTTCTGTAGAATATCCACAATGGCAAGACACCTTAAGACTCTCCTGTGATGAAGGGCAGGAGAATTAAGAGAAGCAGCTCCTGTGGGCTGAGGGCAACTCCCAGAGAGGGACTGGCACACATGATACATGAGTGTCTAAAACCCTGAGTGCTTGGAAGGCGGATGAATTGGGACCTGGAAGGGCACCGCATATACTGATAATGAATACCATGAACAGAAAGATGCTAAGAAAAAAAGACACAAGAGGAAAAAACTGAATCACTCATAAATTAAAACAGAGAAGATATTTTAGGTAAATGACTGACAATTAATTTGTTATAATACCAAAAAGAGAAAAGCCATTTACTTGTGGTTCAATGAGCCATGATAAATTTCATGAGGTTTCATTTATATTTACACTTGTAGAACGTGGATTGCATATGACATCATTTTAAAGCCAATCATGGGAATGAAAAAATCAGAAACAGAATATAAATTAAAGCTTTAAAAATAGTTCCATTTTTTGACTGCAAACATTTTGTATTTTGAAAATCCTTCTGCAATTCTGGCATGTCATTCTGCCAAGCCACATTATAAAGTGACCGATAACCAGATCAAAACCCTTCCTCAAGATTTTATCAAGGACAACTCTCGAGAGCATTGTCTCTATAACTCATATGGTTGTCTGATGGGTACATCCACATACTTGAGCACAGAGACTCATTGATGAAGAGAATGAGATGGTGACGTGACCGTTGGGATGTGCAAGACTCAGCCGCAGGATGAGAATTTAGGTGCTGAGTAATCTGAGAGCTAACACAATGTTGGCAGTGGTCTGCTGGTCCTTTGAGCCTCGGCTAGTGTGTGTGAGCTCCTTCAGAGTGGCTGGGATCCTGTCAGTGGCTGCAGAGAACATGGCAGTGCTCAGTGGAACGGCTGGACCACAGGTAAATGCTTGGCCTATGACATGTCGGCAGAAGGGAGATTGTGCCAATTCCAGCCTAGACCTTAAGAGGCTTTGTGTATTTCCACCTGTCCTTTTGTGTGTCAGCTTTGCCGTGAAAAGAACAAGGCCTGGCTATCATCATCCAGGAAGGATGCAAGACACGGAAGGGGAGCCACCCTGGCTGCTGCAGCCGGAAGCAGGGCTCGTTTCTGTGTGCCTCTGAGCATAGCCGGGCATTGTCCATGTGACAGACACTAACCAAGCCGGTCCATCTTGCGCCAGTCTACTCTTCACCCTAGTCTCTTGCTGTGCATCTGAAATGTCTTCAGTCCTACCTCTGGGTTGCAGCCCAACCACTGAAAGTGTAGCCAACTCAGGCTATACCACCTCTACCATCTTTCCCGAGTGCACAAGTCATGGGCCTAAATCACATATAAAGTACCCCTGTAAGCTTCCACAGGAATCAGTCACAGAGGGAGAAATTAAGCCAATGATCAAAAATGTGATATAATCTCTTTTATGTCCCATCACAAAATGAGATAGTTCAGGAAATACTGATCTCCCATTTTTTCCCTCTAAAATGATATAGGTTAATAAGTTACCCAAATATCTCATTCCTAATTGTGCAGTTCAGTTCAGTCACTCAGTTGTGTCTGACTCTTTGTGACTCCATGAATCGCAGCATACCAGGCCTCCCTGTCCATCACCAACTCCTGGAATTTACCCAAACTCATGTCCATCAAGTCAGTGATGCCATCCAGCCAGCTTATCCTCTGTCGTTCCCTTTTCCTCCTGCCCTCAATCCTTCCCAGCATCAGGGACTTTTCCAGTGAATCAACTCTTCGCATGAGGTGGCCAAAGTATTGGAGTTTAAGCTTCAACATCAATCCTTCCAACGAACACCCAGGACTGATCTCCTTTAGGATGGACTGGTTGAATCTCCTTGCAGTCCAAGGGACTCTCAAGAGTCTTTTCCAACACCACAGTTCAGAAGCATCAATTCTTCGGTGCTCAGCTTTCTTCACCATTCAACTCTCACATCTATACATGACCACTGGAAAAACCATAGCCTTGACTAGATGGACCTTTGTTGGCAAAGTAATGTCTCTGCTTTTTAATACGCCATCTAGGTTGGTCATAACTTTCCTTCCAAGGAGTAAGTGTCTTTTAATTTCATGGCTGCAATCACCAACTGCAGTGATTTTGGAGCTCCCCAAAATAAAGTCTGACACTGTTTCCAATGTTTCCCCATCTGTTTGCCATGAAGTGATGGGACCAGATGCCATGATCTTAATTTTTTGAATGTTGAGTTTTAAGCCAGTTTTTTTTTACTCTTCTCTTTCACTTTTATCAGGAGGCTCTTGAGTTCCTCTTTGCTTTCTGCTGTAAGGGTGTTGTCATCTGCACATCTGAATTATTATTTCTCCTGGGAATCTTGATTCCAGCTTCTGCTCCATCCATCCCGGCATTTCACACATGTACTCTGCATGTAAGTTAAATAAGCTGGACAGCCTTGATGTACTCCTTCCTGGTCTGGAACCAGTCTGTTCCATATCTGGTTCTAACTGGTGCTTCTTGACCTGCATAGAGGAGTTCATACAGATTGTTTTCGTGGCTGAATGTATTCCATTTTATATATTCACCACATCTTCTTTATCCACTCCTCTGTTGATGCACATTTAATTGCTTCCATCTCTTGGCTATTGTAAATAGTGCTGCTATGAATATTCAGGTGCATGTTCCCTTTCAGATGATGATTCTCTCTGGATATGTGCCCAGGAGTGAGATTGTTAGATCTTTATGGTAGTTCTCTTTTTAGTGTTTTAAGGAACCTCCATCCTGTTCTCCAAAGTGTTGGTACCAGTTCATATTCCCACTAACAGTATAGGAGGATTCCCTTTTCTCCCCACCCATTCTAGCATTTGTTATTTGTAGATTTTTTAATGATGCCCATTCTGATCCATGTGAGGTGATAAACCTCACTGTCATTTTGATTTGCATTTCTCTGATAATTAATGATATTCAGCATCTTTTCATGTCCTTTATTGCCATCGGTGTATTTTCTCTGGAGAAATGTCTGTTTGGGTCTTCTGGCCCATTTTCTGATTGGGTTGTTTGTGGGTTTTTTTGACATAGAGCTGCATGAGCAGTTTGTATATTTTTAAGAGTCACCTTTGTTGGTTGCTTCATTTACAAATATTTCTTCCCATTCTGTGGGTTTCCTTTGCTGTCATAGATCCTTTATAACATGATAAAGCATTCTCTGGTGACCTAACATCAGAGCTACTCTTTGAAGGAACTATTCTTTTGTTTATAAAATATTTAACATTCCCTCTGGGATAGAAGAAAACCTAGGGGCCTGATGTCAACAGAACTCTACCAATGCCAAGAAAAAGGGCTGAATTCTACATGATATGTGGCATAAACTAGTGGCTGATGACTGTGTACCAGGAAAACAGCCGGGTGCTTCATGTATTAACTCATGTAATCCTCATTTATCAATAGCTAGGTGTACTTATACTAACCCACTTCTCCAAATTGGAAAACCAGCCACAGTATTAAATAATTTTCCCAGTTGTACAAATAGCTAGAAGTCATAGACTTAGGACTAAGAACCAGGTATCCTCAGCTTCATAAATAGTTGTCTTCAGGCGAGGATGGGATGATCTGAGAGAATAGCATTGAAACATATATATTATCATATGTGAAACAGATCACTGGTCCAGGTTCAATGCATGAGACAAAGGCTCAGGGCTGGTGCACTGGGATGACCCAGAGGGATGGGGAGGGAGGTGGGAGGAGGGTTCAGGATGGGGAACACATGTAAACCTGTGGCTGATTCATATCAATGTATGGCAAAAACCACTACAATATTGTAAAGTAATTAGGCTCCAACTAAAATAAATAAATTTTAAAAATAATTTAAAAGTTCAAACATTAATTAATTAATTAATTAAATAGTTGTCTTCATAACTGTTCTTTAACTTTTTCCCTCTAGAATGTTTTTTTTTCTGCAAGAAAACAAAAAGGAGTAAGGATGGAAATGGAATCTCTAGACGGAAAAATATTCAAATCCCGAATCTGATGAAAAGTCACTGCATGATACCTACTGGTTGAATGAATTAAAGTATGAAAAGTGAAATAGGAATTAATGCCTAATATAAAATTTGATATTTCTGTCTCTTTGGTATATGATATACATTTAAAACTATAATAAAAATCAGCTATATGCACAGTGACTCCTTTAAAGAGTATTAGATTGCCTGGGGAAGAAGATGTTGAGTTTTTTTATAGTTTATCTGCCTATGTGAATAGCTATTTCCTCAATACCATAACACCTGTAAAATAATCTAAAATTAATCAAAATGTCTGGCAGTATTTAAAACAAACAAGCAAACCAAATTTGAGGCATTTTGAGTGAAAAGAAAAGTGTATGAAACAAATGAAAACATTCTTCAGGATCTTCTTTCATCTCACCAGTGATAGATCATTAGTCAAAATAATTTTGTCATTGGAAACATAAGTGTATTTTAGGAAAATGGTTATAATCTATTCTCACTGAGATAGAACAGGAACAAGAAAAAAATATGGAGGAAAAAGGGAGGAATAAAAAGATTTAATAGCTTGAAACTCCTAGAAATCTAAATACAGACGTCAGTGGCAGCAGGGTGAAACAAGACACAACAGAAACTCACTCCTCAAGAGCCTGTTTGATGTTCTCCACCGTGTGTCCTGCACACCTCAAGGAGGAATCTCTGTCAGCAAGGAAACTCAAAAGAGTTCCTGTTTACATGGATATCTGCAGTGGCAAAGGCCATCAATTATTCTTTCTTGAAAATGCAGAAGGGACAGAGTAATCATGCTTTGTGGGTGAAACAAGGCTTCCCCCAGAGGGAAAGTTGATCTTACCTGCCACCAAGATGTTCACAGTGCTTGATAAACAGAAAGCCTTCCGTTGGTTAGTTGTCCTACTTGGAACACTGAAGACCACAACTCTGTGCAATTTAACTAGTTTGTTTTTTTCTGATTACAAAAACTCCAGAGTAGGAACAATCTGCATCAAGCTTCATGCTCATTTCTTATTCTAAGGACAATATAATTAAATTAGACCCAAGGTAAAATTTCTGAGTTCTTGAAACTTAAGTTTCCCAAATTCTGCTGGTATTGATCCTAACTAAAGATGAATTGTGTTCTCATTAAATCAGCAAATTAAATGAAATCAGGACAAACAGTCCATATGATGGCTTTTCCAATTTTCTGCATTTTAATAATTAGGCAATAACTTGTGATTCATTACCATAGGATCCCATATAGAAAATAAATGCTACATGCAAATACTTTTACACAATCCTATAAATACATAATTCTATACATTTATTTAATTTATTCCATCCACAGTCAAAAAGGCTTAGATTTAAATTCAGATTTTTTCTTTTTAATCCACTATATTATAAAAATCTACTTTAAAAAAACTGACTATGCCAAATACTGGCAAAGATAAGCAACAGCTGAAGCTCTCATACATTGTTGGTTGGAAGGAAAATCATACAAGCCTTTTGTAAAAGAGGTTGGCATATGACCTAGAAAGAAAAAGCAAAGACATACATCCACCCAAAAACCTTACATGAATGTTTACTGTAGCTTTATTTATAATTGTCTAAAAGCTGGAAACAGCCCAGAAGTCCTTCAGTGGATGAATGGCAAAATTATAGTACATCTGCTCTGTGGAAAACCACTCAGCAAGTATATGAGGGTGAACTCTTGTTACCGAATAACTGCCTTTGATGAATCTCAGAGGCATTATGCCAAGTGAGAGAAGCCAACTTAACAGATTACATACTGTCTGATTCTATTTACAAGACATTCTGGAAAAGGGAAAACCATAGGGACAGAGATCAGATTGGTGTCAGCCAGAGACGGAGGAGTAGGGTGAGGGACTGCTTATGCATAATAAGGCTTTAAGACTGACGTCAGATATGTTTCTTTTATTTATTTATTTATTTATTTATTTTTTATTGTTTTTGCCATACAATGTCATGATATCACCATGGGTTTACATATGCTCCCCCTCCAGAACCCCCCTCCCTCCTCCCTCCCCCCAGGGAAATCTCGCTGCTCCAGCCCCGAGCATCAATCCTGGGCTGGCGATTGATTAGACATATGATAATTAACTTGTTTCAATGCCATTCTCCCATATCATCCCACCCTTACCCTCATCCACAGAGTCCACGAGTCTATTAGATATGTTTCTTGACCATGGTGGTGGTATGTTGTTGTTGCTGTTGCTTAGTCGCTTTAGTCGTGTCCAACTCTCTGCGAACCTATGGATTGTAGCCTGCCAGGCTCCTCTGTCCATGGGATTTTCCAGGCAAGAATACTACTGGAGTGGGTTGCCATTTCCTTCTCCAGGGTATCTCCCCAACCCAGGTCTCCTGCATTGCAGGCAGATTCTTTACCACTGAGTCACCAGGAAATACTGCCTATGACTACCTAAATTTGTCAAAAAGACGCAGTGACTGTGTATTTACTATGTTAAATATTTTTCAAGAAATAAAACATTTTAAACTTCAGTTTCTTCTACAGATTACCCAGTGGTAAACTCACAGGACCGTTATGAGGATTGAGCAAAACATAATATCAGAACGCTTCCTAAACAGTCAGTTTTGTACAGTTTCTGTTACTTGGGGAGACAAAGTCACAGGTTATTGCTCCTTTCCCAGTAAGTGACAAGTAAGTTATTGTCAGTAAGTTATTGCTCCTTCCCAAGTAGGTGACAAGAAGTCACTTTCTTGTCCTTGGCACTAACTGGTTAAGTGCATGGTGGGGATCAAACTTCAGATTCCCTCTCTGGGATAAGTTAAGGGAGACTTTTCCCTATATCTTTTTTTCTCCATCCTATGCAGTAAAAAAGTAACTCTGAGATCTTTAATCTTAATTCCTTTGCAAAAGGATAGTCTTCCCATAAATTCATACATATATACAGAGCATTTTATAGTCCAGGATGGGTGAGCCACAGCCTTCCCCTGGACACGCATCTGCTTGTACCGGGTTCCCATGCATCCTCGCCTCTGGTGGGATCACTTTCTGGTCTTCTCCCTTTCACAGCACCTTAATGATGTGGCTTTCATGGTGATTGGCCAGAGAAGGGAGCAGATGATGTGGCCCCACAGGTTTCCTAGTAAGAATTGGAAAGCGGAGTCTTTTTCCAAAGTGTGAGAATTGTGTTCCAGGAGCTGCTGGAGACAGAGCCTCCTGTGTTATGAGAAAATCCAGGGAGAGAGAAGTAAGGAAGTCTGCAGAGGGCAGAGACAGGACTCAGAGCATCCTGGGCACTGAACTCTGCCCTTGTCCCTCTGCAGCTGACAAAGAGGAAGCATCCAGTAGATAACCAGTCCTACACCCTCTCTCCAGTGTAGTTGTATCTTATCCTGAGCTAGTTTCGAAATGAGTTTTTGTTTTGTTTTGCAACCAAATGAGCTGACTAATAGCCCAGGGATCCCTGTTAACAAACCTTGATGTAAGCCATGGAGCCGTGAACTTGTATATCGAAACTTAAGGTAATTCATGCAATCTCCTATCATTAATTTTAATGAAGAAACTGAAGCCTGCAGAGTTAAGTAATTATCGCATTACCACATGATGTAAATGAGCATATCCAGGAACCCAGCTGATGGCTTTTATTTTTCTGTGGTTCTTACAAGTGTATACAAGGAAGAAGCTATATGTTTGTCACATCTGAGTCTCTTATGATTCGGGTAGCTAGGGATGATACCAGTCTATGTGTAATCTCTAGACCCTGCTGTTACTGAATGTAAGTTTGTGTTCCTCATGCAAGTGAGGCCAAACACATGAAAACTTTGCAGTTTAGAGCAGAAAAAGGTTTATTGCAGGACTGTGCAAGGAGATGGGTGGCTGCGCCCCCCCAAACCCTGAGCTCCTTGAAGGGTTCCAGCAAGCACTTTTGAAGGCAAGGTGAAGGAAGGGCGTGGTTAGGTGTTGGAGGCTTCTTGGTGTCAGAATCCTTTGTTCCTGCAGCTGTCCTCATAGTGTAACCCTCCAGTGATACAGATGCTGTTCACTGTTCTGTGACTTTTTAAAAGAAATTTATATGTCACTATTTGTTATTAATTACTAGTTATAAAAGATAAAATCCATTCTTTTTTTAAAAAAAATAATAGAAGTATAGTTGATTTACAGTATTGTGTTAGTTTGAGGTGTACAGCACAGTGATTCAGATTCTTTTCCCTTATAGGTCATTCCAAAATGTTCATATTGAGTATAGTTCCCTGGGCTATACAGTCAGTCTTTGTTGGTTATTTAATTTGTATATGGTGGTATGTATATGCTAATCCCTTTTCAGCAACTTTTTATCGCTATATGAATGGAAGAGTGTTGTGCTTTTAAAGGATACACACCGAGGAAACCAGAATTGAAAGAGCCACGTGTACCCCAATGTGCATCGCTGCATTGTTTACAATAGCCAGGACATGGAAGCAACCTACATGCCCATCAACTGATGAATGGATAAGAAAGCGGTGGTACATATACACAATGGAATATTACTCAGCATTAAAAAAAAATTCATTTGAATCAGTTCTACTCAGGTGGACGGAACTGGAGCCTATTATCCAGAGTGAAGTAAGCCAGAAGGAAAAACAAAAATACAGTATACTAATGCATATATATGGAATTTAGAAAGATGGTAACGAGAACCCTGCATGCGAGACAGCAAAAGGAACGCAGATATATAGAACAGTCTCGTGGACTCTGTGGAAGAGGGCAAGGGTGGGATGATATGGGAGAATGGCATTGAAACATATTAATTATAATATGTGAAATCAATTGCCAGCCCAGGTTTGATGCTCGGGGCTGGTGCACCGAGATGACCCAGGGGGAGGGAATCGGAAGGGAGGAGGGAGGGGGGCTCTGGAGGGCCAGCATATGTATACCCATGGCGGATTCATGCCAATGTATGGCAAAACCAACACAATAAAGTAAAGAAAATTTAAAAAATAAATAAATAAATAAAGGTCAAAGCCCTGAGAAAAGGCTGGCCTGTAGGTTTCCCAGGTGGCGCTAGTGGTAAAGAACCCGCCTGCCAGTTCAGGAGAAGGTTCTATCCCTGGGTCGAGAGGATCCCCTGGAGGAGGGAATGGCAACCCACTCCAGTATTCTTGCCTGGAGAACCCCATGGACAGAGGAGCCTGACGGGCTGCAGGAGTTGGACACGGCTGAGCGACTTAGCATGCATGCACGCACGTGTATTTCAGGCTGTAGGGAGTGTGCTGTATAAGTGTCGGGCCAGCATGACTAAGCACAAAGGTCAAAGTGACAGAAACAGATCTAATATGGAGTCAGATTTTTATTTTCCCCTGTTACACTGTTATGAATAAAATGCTTTTTTCTTTAATTAAGTGAACTGAAAACACAATTCCGCATAATCTGACTACCTGTTACCTCTGGGACCTCTATTCTCCACTGTCCTCAAGGCCACCTCACTCTAGCTACCCTATCACCTCCTTGTCTTAGTGTAGTTTTCTCCCTCTATTTACTTTAAACCTATATATATCTTTATATGCATGTGTGTTAGGCACTCAGTCATGTCCAACTCTTTGTGACCCATGGACTGTAGCTTGCCAGGCTGCTCTGTCCATGGGATTCCCCAGGCAACAATACTGGAGTGGGCTGCCATTGCCTTCTCCAGGGCATCTTTCTGACCCAGGGATCAAACCCAGGTCTCCTGCATGGCAGCTTCCTTACCATCGGAGCCACCGGGGCAGCCCGTGTCTTTGCATAGGTTATTTATTCCTTTATGGTCACACTGCATCTTCACTGCGGCACACAGGCTCTCTGTTGCTGTACGCAGGCTTTCTCTAGTTGCGGTGTGCAGGCTTCTCGTTGAGGAGCACAGGCTCCAGGGCCTGCAGGCTTCAGGAGTTGCAGCTCGAGTGCTCTAAGTGGAGGTTCAGCAGTTGTGACTCATGGGCTTCATTGCCCTGAGGCATGTGGAATCTCTGTTCCCAGAGCAGGGATTGAACCTGTGTCCCCTGCATTGGCAAGCAGATTCTTAACCACTGGACCACCATGGAAGTCCCTCTTTATATATGTCTTTTACAGTAGGTTTCTTGTAGACAAGATATAGTTGTGGCATGTTTTTTGACCCTTCTAAGAAATACTTGTCTTTTTTTTTTTATTGTTTTTGCCATACATTGTCATGATATCACCATGGGTTTACATATGCTTCCCCTCCGGAACCCCCCTCCCTCCTCCCTCCCCCCCTGGAAATCTCACTTCATCAGCCCCGAGCATCAATCTTGGGCTGGCGATTGATTAGACACATGACAATTAACATGCTTCAATGCCCTTCTCCCATATCATCCCACCCTCACCCTCATCCACAAAGTCCACGAGTCTATTCTATACATCTGCGTTCCTTTTGCTGTCTCGCATGTTGGGTTCTTGTTACTGTCTTTCTAAATTCCATATATATGTGTTAATATACTGTATTGTTGTTTTTGCTTCTGGCTTACTTCACTCTGGATAATGGGCTCCAGTTTCGTCCATCTGAGTAGAATTGCTTCAAATGAATTTTTTTTAATGCTGAGTAATATTCCATTGTGTATATGTACCACAGCTTTCTTATCCATTCGTCAGTTGATGGGCATGTAGGTTGCTTCCATGTCCTGGCTATTGTAAACAATGCAGCGATGAACATTGGGGTACACGTGGCTCTTTCAATTCTGGTTTCCTCGGTGTATATGCCCAGCAGTGGGATTGCTGGGTCATATGGCAGGTCTATTTTCAGCTTGCCTTTTAATTGGTGTGTTTAGACCATTAACATTCAAAGCGGTTATTGATACTGACACAGTGTGGTGTCACTATAGCTGGAATCAGTTCAGTTTAGTCGCTCAGTCATGTCTGACTCTTTGCGACCCCATACTCGGTGGCATACCAGGCATCCCTGTCCATCACCAACTCCCAGAGTCCACCCACACTCATGTCCATTGAGTCAGTGATGCCATCCAACCATCTCATCCTCTGCCGTCCCCTTCTCCTCCTGCCCCCAATCCTTCCCAGCATCAGGGTCTTTTCAAATCAGTCAGCTCTTCACATGAGGTGGCCAAAGTATTGGAGTTTCAGCTTCAACATCAGTCCTTCCAATGAACACCCAGGACTGATCTCATTTAGAATGGACTGGTTGGATCTCCTTGCAGTCCAAGGCACTCTCAAGAGTCTTCTTCAACACCACAGTTCAAAAGCATCAATTCTTTGGCACTCAGCTTTCTTTATAGCCCAACTCTCACATCCATACTTCTCTCACATCCCTACTACTGGAAAAACCATAGCCTTGACTAGAGGGACCTTTGTTGGCAAAGTAATGTCTCTGCTTTTTAATATGCTGTCTAGGTTGGTCATAAATTTCCTTCTAAGGAGTAAGTGTCTTTACTTATTGCAATCACCATCTGCAGTGATTTTGGACCCCCCCCCCAAAAAAAAAAAAACAGTCAGCCACTCTTTCCACTGTCTCCCCATCTATTTGCCATGAAGTGATGGGACCAGATGCCATGATCTTAGTTTTCTGAATGTGGAGCTTTAAGCCAACTTTTTCACTCTCCCCTTTCACTTTCATCAAGAGGCTCTTTAGTTCTTCTTCACTTTCTGCCATAAGGGTGGTGTCATCTGCATATCTGTGATTATTGATATTTCTCCTGGAAATCTTGAATCCAACTTGTGCATCATCCAGCACAGCATTTTACATGACGTACTCTGCATAGGAGTTAAATAAGCATGGACATACTTGACGTACTCCTTTTCCTATTTGGAACCAGTCTGTTGTTCCATGTCCAGTTCTAACTGTTGCTTCCTGACCTGCATACAGGTTTCTCAAGAGATAAGTCAGGTGGTCTGGTATTCCTGTCTTTTTAAGAATTTTCCACAGTTTATTGTGATTCACACAATTAAAGGCTTTGGCATAGTCAATAAAGCAGGAATAGATGTTTTTCTGGAACTCTCTTGCTCTTTTGATGATCCAGTGGATGTTGGCAATTTGTTCTCTGGTTCCTCTGCCTTTTCTAAAACCAGCTTGAACATCTGGAAGTTCACATTTCACGTATTGCTGAAGCCTGGCTTGGAGAATTTTGAGCATTACTTTGCTAGCCTATGAGATGAGTGCAATTGTGCGGTAGTTTGAGTATTCTTTGGCTGGATTAACATTTACTATATTCCATACTGTTTTCTATTTGTTGCCTTCGTACCTTGTTCCTAGTTTTGTCTTCCATTCTTTTTCTGCCTTTTGTTGTTTTGATTAATTTATATGCGATTCCATTTTCTGTCCTTTGTGCATCAGTTTCGCTTCTTTTCCCACTTTTTTAGTGGTTGCACTTGAGTTTGAGATACACATTTATTTAACATTCTTGATGTTCACTTTCAAATAACACTCTACCCCTTCATGGTAATATGAGTACATTTTATAGAAACTTTGGACATTCTGGGGATTTTTCTTTTCTTTCTGTGTTTGTTCCTTTTACTTTTCTGTTTGGAAGATTCTATTGAGATTCCTCAGCTCAGAGGTTCTTTGCTCAGCTGTGTTCAGTCTACCATTAAACCCATCAAAGACACTGTTCATCTTGGTTACAGTGAATTTTAAGCCTTTCTTTTTGGTTCATACTTTACTAATTCTGCCCCTCTGCTTCCACTGCCTTCTAGTCTTGCCTCTTATGTACTTGATTTGTTAGAACCTTTAGAATCTCAATCTTACTTTTTTTGTATTCCCAATTGGATAATTCCAACATCTCTGCCACACCTGGTTCCGATGCTTGCTCTGTCACTTCATATTGTGTTTTTTACCTTTTAATATGACTTTTAATTTTTTCTTGATAACCCGACATGATAAAGGACCTGCTGTAAATAGGCCTTTGGTAGTATGGTGGAGAGGAACAGGGGAAGGGAGGTGTCTCTGGTCCTTTGTGTAAGCCCATGCCTCTGGACTGTGACCCTCTTGAGGGCCCCTCAGTACTTTTTCCCTCTCCCCTTAAGTGGGATGGGATGACTGGAATGGGCTGGAGGTGGGCCTTTCCCTTCCCCAGGTCAGAGAGGCTCTGGCTGTCCCTCTGAAGCTTAGGCCCTGGTTAAGTTGCTTCTTGAGTGAGCAGGCCTTGTTAAGAACAGAGTGCTTAGCATGTTTGAAAATAGTTCCTTTTCCCTCCCTGTGCTGGAAGCAGAGGGGATCTTTTCCCTCTGATATCTTCTGTGGGAACCTGGTTGAGCTCACCATTTGTGGGAGTGCCCTCACGACTGGATCTCTGGGAGTTTTTAACTCTGATTGGTCCATACTGAGCCTCCAGCATCTGAGTAATCACAGTTCAGGCTTCCCAACCCTGATCCAGGATCCCGCACTGGCTTATACAGCACTGCTCCGAACAGCCAGGCACAGTTTCCAGTGACTTAACATCTTTCTCCAGTCTCGCGTGTGGGGCGGGGGCTTTTCCAGTGTCCTCACCTCTCTTATGGATCCAGGGCATTCAAGACCAGTTGATGTTTCTAGTCTCTTCAGCTTTTTACTTATTGTTAGGATGGAGTGGTGACCTCAGTGTCCTTACACATAGAACTGGAAACCAAAGTCTCCCCTCATGGTTCTACGCACCTGCTAGCCATGCTTCCACCTAAAATCCCTTGACTTAGTTCCTCCTCTGAATTCTCCACCATCAGCTGGCCTCCTGGCCCACTCACTTGTCTTCTTCAGGTTTCATTTGTCATGTAAAGGCTCCTCTGGACACTTCACAGAATATTGTAACCACTCCCAGAATTTTGCCGTCTTCTCCCTTACGGTGCTTTTCCTCCTTAGAACACATCATTGGCTGAGTCTTCACTGTTCATCTGAAACTATCACAGCATTGTTAATTGGCTATACCTCAAAGCAAAATGAAAAGCTTGAAGTTTGGGGGGAAAAAGAAGACAACATTAACATCTATTACTTCTTCTGTATTCTTTTTACTTAGTACCTGTCTTCCCTACTGAAGTGCAAGCTTCATGAGGACAAAAATGTGTGCATTTTGTTGATTGCTGTGTCCACAGACACTGGGAAAATGTCTAGAATATGAGGTACTCATATATTTTTATCAAAATGTGTGCAATGAGTGGATAAGGAAATGATTCTGGGATTTTATTTATTTTACCACTGAGTTTTGTTCACTGAATATAGAATTCACCCCTAAAACACACTTGTGGCTTCCATTTGGGTTCTGGTGAAAGGAAGACCCCCAATTCTACCTGAATTCTATACAGGGAAGAAAATTGTTATAATAAGGAGCCGCTGTAGAATTTAAGGAAAGAATAAAATGTATTTCCTATCTTTGGATGGTCTAGCTCCTAGAGACAGGGATGGTAGTGAGGTCAGGGGCAACTCTGCTGTCAGATCAGTCCATCCAGAGCCTTCTGGTCTCTTTCTGCTCTCTGTTTCTCTCCATGTGGGTTTGCTGTGGTTAAGCCCAGGCAAGTTGATAGAACAAAGAAAGGGAAGAGGGCTGATGATCCGATGACCATCCCTGTGTGATTATTCATAGCCAGGATCATGGAGAGGAAGGTGGAATCATGGGAAAAATAGGAATTCCTCTTCTAGGGACTGTGGGCAAATGATACTCTTGACAGAGGACTAAGGACAGGTCTGACAATGAAACATATTCGAAAGTATTCTGTCCTATATAAAGTCGTTGATATAATGTGAAAATAAGTCAGTTATCCTCAGCTAGTTGATAGATCTGGAATATGACAGACATTTTCCTTCATTTTACAAGGAGGAAATTCAAACCCAGAGAAATTTTGAGTATCATCAGTGTTACACAGTATGGAGCTTGGATATGTTATGAAATTAACATCCTAGGGTTTCAGTTTCCTAATTAATAAAATAAAATGAATTTACATATTAAAAAAATAATATTGGCCTTGACATTAAACTTCAACAATAATCTCATCTACCATTCTTTCACTATTTCTGTCCCTGGAACACAAGTCGCTCTGTTTGCCCTTTTCTCTTTTCCTCTATAACTTACATGAAAGAGTCCTTAATTGGTGAAAAAAATCTCAGAAAAAAAAGCAAAATACCCCAAAGGAAATTCTTGGTTAAGAAAAGACAAATATAGGAGCTTTATACAAATGAAACAAGAACTTGTGAAGAACACTCACATATATAAGCACATTATAGGTTTGCAGGTGAATTCTCAAATATATTCATGCCCTAAACATGATTTTTGTGTGGAAAAAATAAGCATAGTATCTTCGAAACTTCATTTTGAGTTGTGCAACAGAGGAAGAAAAAAATAAATGTTTTCTAGCATTCCTTGAGAAGTACCTGTTTTCTTTCCATTTTACATTTGCTATACAGATCTCTTTTGAGTGTATGTGTGTGTTTGTTCTTATATACATCTTAGCAAAATCATCAGGGACACTTTAACAACATGAAAGGACAGCTACTAAAATAATGTGTACTACATAGTTCTTAACAGATCAAGTTTAAAGAATAATATATTGAAGAAAAAACCAAAAATCCCTTGAAATGAATGCCTCCGTGCAGTGTGGAGCTTGATTTGTCTACAAAGCCAGGGAAGCTAAAAACAGGCTCCACAGCTACTGCTGCACTTTAGTAGATCTTTATACAAATGCGAGGCTGTTTCTTTGTCAACAGGAGTGCTTTTTTTTGTTCAGCGTCACATATTGCTGAACTCTGAAGGTGGAAACAAATGTTTGTTTTTATTTTCCAGACTGCAACTAAAAAATAACTAGATGTTGACATCTTAAATACGTAGGTTAACTTTAAAAAAAAAACAAAGAAATGCTGCTTATTAATTTAACATATTTTATCAGTTACCTTGGCAGTTACATATATGAAATTTTAATTTTCCTGAATGACATTGGATACATAACCTAGCCTTCTTCAACCTCATGTTTTTTACTTGGAAAATAGATCCTAACTCAAAGAGTTATTGGGAGAAATTAATAAATTTCTGTCTTAGCACAGAGCCTGATATATAGTAAAATGGTCTAATATTTGCTGTTGTTATTACTATAATTCTGTAGCATCAGAATATTACCCTGAAATCCAATGTTCTCTAGAAATGAATATTTTGGAAGGCTATTATATTTGGAACACTCACAAAACAAATCTGCTTTCTTTTCGTTTGGCAATGAGCAGTTTTAAATTACAAGTGAACTTGTAGCTTGAGGTTACATAGAGGATGCCTCTGTCAGTAGATGATAAACACATATACCTTGACCAGACCCGCATTTACACACGATAGAATAAATGGCTGAGTCTCTGTAGAGTGGCTAATGTAGTCATGGAAAATGATCTGCCCACTTCTGGAGTCATTGCTGTAATGAACTTGCTGTGATGAAGTGGTAGCTCATATCACTTAAAAGACTTAACCGCGTCAGGTAATCATCCTGTATATCATTTCATTCCCATAATAGACAAAGCACGCTGATTGCACACCTCTAAAATGTGACCTTTTCCTCTCCTTTGCATTGTTCTCTGTTCTGTGAGGGATTTAGTAGATGTGAGCAGCTTGAAAAGAAAAATATTGTCAAAACAAATTGCTACATTATTTCGTCCCCTTTTTTATTTTCTCATGGCCATCTTTGACTTGGATAATGATTCACTTGAAGCATTTCATCAACAGAGTGGACATTCAAGGGCTGGTGGGGGAATCTGCGTTTGTAACACAAGTCATCAGGATCTCCTCTGTATCACCACACTGGATTTGGTTCCTTTCTTGCTCTTCCATTCAGTTGGCTAAGTTGCTCTCTGTTAACTATCGACATATATTATGTCTCTATTGAAGTTTCAAGGCTAAATAAATGAGGATGACTCTGATGTACTGAATTTCTAGACCACAGAGCTATCATCCTTAGGAGAAAACGAACAACTATTTAAAATCTCCCTTGCTGATTTCAGAAAATATCTACCTTAGCTGATTTAAAAAATAATAGTTCAGCATGATGTGTTTATTTTAAAACTTAAAAAAAATAACCTTTTGTGTTTATAAGTGAGGTTGCTCTTTTGGTAAGATGCACTCTTCCTAAATAGCCTTATCAAGCTAGAAAGTTTTGCAGAGCACTGAGTCCTTGGAAGGAAAGCCATGACAAGCCTAGACAAAGGACCTAGTCAAAAAGCAATGATTTTTCCAGTAGTCATGTATGCATGTGAGAGTTGGACCATAAAGAAGGCTGAGTGCCAAAGAATTGATGCTTTTTAATTGTGGTACTGGAGAAGACTCTCAAGAGTCCCTTGGATAGCAATGAGATAAAACCAGTCAATCCTAAAGGATATCAACCTTGAATATTCATTGGAAGGACTGATGCTGAAGCTCCAATACTTTGGTCACCTGATGCAAAGAACCTACTTGTTGGGAAAGATCCTGATGCTGGGAAAGATTGAAGGCAAAGGAGAAGGGGGCAGCAGAGGATGAGATGGTTGGATGGCATCACTGACTCAATGGACATGAATTTGAGCAAACTCGGGAGATAGTGAAGGACAGGGAAGCCTGGTGTGCTGCTGTCCATGGGGCCACTAAGAGATGCAACTTAGTGACTGAATAAGAAGTCAAAGCATCTAAAATTGTAAAGAACTTTTAAAAATAGATTTCATTAAGATAGATATTTATATTTCCAAATTCATATTTAAAATATAGTCAACTGGTCAAAACTGGAAAGAGAAATATATTGGTTCACTGACTGGGAAAAGCAAGGCATCATTTCCCAACAGATCAGTAGTCACACTGGACACAGACACAGAAAAGCAAAATTCTGAATGCAGGGTTTCAGACTAGGAATCCTCTGCCTCTTCACATTTCTGTCATATTCTTTCCAGGTCGTGTAAATGTTTCTAGAGCTGGCACTCACTGAAAATGCCTTCCCGTGTGCCAGCCAAATATGCACCAAGACATGGAGAGGATTTTTGTGCCAAAAATATTAAAGTACACTCTGCTTGGAACAAATTCTTGCACCAAATTTCCTGAGGAACTGGCACCAAACCTAATGGATGTTTGTGGAGCATGTTTATAATATTTGTCAGATAGTTATATTAGCCCCTTTCTACAAAAGAGTTTTCATTATTGAACAACAGTAGGAAACAGGAGGGGAGGGAAAGCTTTTTCAGTTGAATGAAAATTCTGCAAATGTAGGGCTGCAGGAAAGCTACCATTTTGAAACTAGCATAGACCTCAGGTATGAGTGGTTGTTGAAAGCATGAGGTGAAAGCTTCAACAGGACATTTATGCAATATTAAAATTTCTCAGCACAGTCCACTTGTTAGTGACAATAGGACCAGAATACCTTTGCAGTGGAGAATTCTGGTGGACAGCACCTTAACCAACTGATCAAAGTTAGCACAACCAGTAATAAGAGGAAGTGATAGGTGTCTCCTGAGAGTGATCCACTAAGAAGGGCAAAGATGGGCTCAATAAAGGACAGGAATGGTTCGGACCTAACAGAAGCAGAAGATATTAAGAAGAGGTGGCAAGAATACACAGAACTGCACAAAAAAAGATCTTCACAACTGAGATAATCACAATGGTGTGATCACTCACCTAGAGCCACAATCCTGGAATGTGGGCCTTAGAAAGCATCACTATGAACAAAGCTAGTGGAGGTGATGGAATTCCAGTTGAGCTCTTTCAAATCCTGGAAGATGATGCTGTGAAAGTGCTGCACTCAATATGTCAGCAAATTGGGAAAACTCAGCAGTGGCCACAGGACTGGAAAAGGTCAGTTTTTTATTCCAATCCCAAAGAAAGGCAATGCCAAAGAATATTCAAACTACCACACAATTGCACTCATCTCACATGATAGCAAAGTCATGCTCAAAATTCTCCAAGCCAAGCTTCAGCAATATGTGAAATGTGAACTTCCAGATGTTCAAGCTGGTTTTAGAAGAGGCGGAGGAACCAGAGATCAAATTGCCAACATCCGCTGGATCATCAGAAAAGCAAGA
The DNA here is from genome assembly GCA_007570785.1 of Antilocapra americana. Classification (NCBI taxonomy): domain Eukaryota; kingdom Metazoa; phylum Chordata; class Mammalia; order Artiodactyla; family Antilocapridae; genus Antilocapra; species Antilocapra americana. The sequence continues at coordinate 104,753 of ML663572.1, forward strand.
GAGTTCCAGAAAAACATCTATTTCTGCTTTATTGACTATGCCAAAGCCTTTGACTGTGTGGATCACAACAAACTGTGGAAAATTCTTAAAGAGATGGGAATACCAGACCACCTGACCTGTCTCCTGAGAAACCTGTATGCAGGTCAGGAAGCAACAGTTAGAACTGGACATGGAACAACAGACTGGTTCCAAATAGGAAAAGGAGTGCGTCAAGGCTGTATATTGTCACCCTGGTTATTTAACTTACATGCAGAGTACATCATGAGAGATGCTGGGCTGGAGGAAGCACAAGCTGGAATCAAGATTTCCAGGAGAAATATCAATAACGTCGGATATGCAGATGATAACACATTTATGGCAGAAAGTGAAGAAGAACTAAAGAACCTCTTGATGAAAGTGAAAGAGGAAAGTGAAAAACTTCGCTTAAAGCGCCACATTCAGAAAACTAAGATCATGGCATCTGGTCCCATAATGTCATGGCAAATAGAAAGGGAAACAGTGGAAACAGTGGCTGACTTTGTTTTTCTGGGCTCCAAAATCACGGCAGATGGTGACTGCAGCCATGAAATTAAAAGATGCTTACTCCTTGGAAGGAAAGTTATGACCAACCTAGACAGCATATTGAAAAGCAGAGGCATTACTTTGCCAACAAAGGTCCCTCTAGTCAAGGCTATGGTTTTTCCAGTAGTCATATATGGATGTGAGAATTGGACTATAAAGAAAGCTGAGAGCAGAAGAATTAATGGTTTTGAACTGTGATGTTGGAGAAGACTCTTGAGAGTGCCTTGGACTGCAAGGAGATCCAACCAGTCCATCCTAAAGGAGATCAGCCCTGGGTGTTCATTGGAAGGACTGATGTTGAAGCTGAAACTCCAGTACTTTGGCTACGTGATGCAAAGTGCCAACTTATTGGAAAAGACCCTGATGCTGAAAAAGATTGAAGGTGCAAGGAGAAGGGGACAACAGAGGATGAGATGGTTGGATGGCATCACCGACTTGATGGACATGAGTTTGAGCATGCTCTGGGAGTTGGTGATGGACAGGGAGGCCTGGCATGCTGTAGTCCATGGGGTCACAAAGAGTCGGACATGACTGATCGACTGAACTAAACTGAACTAAAAAAGGACAAGATACCACTGATGCAGCATTCTGCCAAAACATGCTTCCCCCACCCCCCACCCCAAGCTTCATGTACCCGTTCCCCCTGCAGTGGAATTGTATGACATGCATTTAAATTGAAGCATGAGGAAAGATTCAGTCCAACTCTGAATGGTGGACTACAACACAACAAAGATTATTAATTAAAACTATTATTTGTAATTGCTTTCAGTGAATCATTTCTCAGTCACTTTTAATATTTGTTCCTGAAATAAAGAAAATTACATCTTAATATATGAATCGAAAAAAATGCTATTTTAAGATCCAGCAAAGAATAATGAAGCAAGAAGCCATCGTTTGAGACAAAAAGAGACAAACTGAGCAAAATGCAGCATCCATTTTACACCAGAGACCATGTTTTCTAGAGATGGAGTTTTATATATTAACTCCTTATATATCTCCCATCTCCTTACCTGTGTGGAAGTTCTGTATAGAATTTCTAGGGAATTGCCTGGTGGTCCGGTGGTCAGCGCTCTGTGCCCCGCAGCACAGGGCACAGGTTAGGTTGCTCATCGGGGCACTAAGAGCCTGCATGCCGGTGGTGTGGCCACAAAAAGCACATCCTGCTGGCTGCTAGACACCATGCTGGGTTGGGAGGTGCATTAAGGACTCTGCTGCGGCTAAGTCGCTTCAGTTGTGCCCGACTCTGTGTGGCCCCATAGACGGCAGCCCACCAGGCCGTGCCATCCCTGGGATTCTCCAGGCAAGAACACTGGAGTGGGCTGCCATTTCCTTCTCCTGTTAACACATTAAAAGAGCTGAGGTAAAGAGATTATTAAATAGATTACAGTGCCATGATGTTTTCAGGTCATTAAGGTGCTGAGCGCTGCTTGTATTTATATCTCAATGATGTCCAGGGAGCAGTCCCGAAAGTCTGCATTTCACTTGGAGGCCAAAGAGAACTCTTTACGATTTTCTAGCTTTGCCCGTGTTCTGTGAAAATGACAGAGAAGAAAAAGTAAACCAGAGCACACTCATCCTGACCTTGAATCCTATGATTGTCAGGCTCAATGGCAAGCTGCTGCTCAGCTCTTAATATCTACATCTGTGCTTCCCCACATGTTCGCCTGTTTTTAATCCTTACATTGATTGGGTATGATCACAGTATGATTTCCTCTCCTGCAGACAACTCATTTGTATTGCAAATTGTTAATAACATCCTAAAGTCCAACAATATTATCATCACCGGGGGCCCCTTCAGCCTTCAGATTCACTTCCACATTATTGAACTAACAAGCATGGATACCGGGGCAGCTGTAGCTCCTGGTGAAGCTTATGTAATCAGAGCTGGTTTTCCCAGTGGGGGCCTCAAACTGTTAAAGATTTGTAACAGATTAGGTGAATCTGATGAGCAGAGGTGAAAGTGTTTGCTTCATATGTCCTTTCTGTTTGAACACACATTTAGGAGTGCTACCATTTCTTATAGCAGGGGGCTTCCTATAAGCATCCCATTTATATTCATGCTCAGGCCAAATTTATTGACCAGTATTTGGAATGAATATGTCATTGAACTCTGGTTTCGCTGCTCACAGTTGAAAAGCCAGTAATTCCAAATGGCTGCCATCCAAAAGTCTACAAGCAATAAATGCTGGAGAGGATGTGGAGAAAAGGGAACCCTCTTACACTGTTGGTGGGAATGCAAACTAGTACAGCCACTATGGAAAACAGTGTGGAGATTCCTTAAAAAACTGCAAATAGAACTGCCATATGACCCAGCAATCCCACTGCTGGGCATACACACCGAGGAAACCAGAATTGAAAGAGAAATGTGTACCCCAGTGTTTATTGCCGTGTTGTTTACAATAGACAGGATATGGAAGCAACCTAGATGTCCATCAACAGACGAATGGATAAGAAAGCTGTGGTACATATACACAATGGAATATTACTCAGCCATTAAAAAGTATTCATTTGAATCAGTTCTACTGAGGTGGACGAAACTGGAGCCTATTATTCAGAGTGAAGTAAGCCAGAAGGAAAAACAAAAATACAGTATACTAATGCATATATGTGGAATTTAGAAAGATGGTAACGAGATCCCTGTATGCAAGACAGCAAAAGAAATGCAGATGTATAGAACAGTCTTTTGGACTCTATGGGAGAGGGAAAGGATGGGATGATATGGGAGAATGGCATTGAAACATGTTAATCATCATATGTGAAATCAATCGCCAGCCCAGGTTTGATGCTCAGGGCTGGGGCACCGGGATGACCCAGAGAGAGGGAATCCGGAGGGAGGTGGGAGAGGGTTCTGGAAGGGGAACACCTGTATACCCATGGCAGATTCATGTCAATGTATGGCAAAACCAGCACGATAATGTAAATAAAATTAAAAAATAAATAAATAAACTAAAAAATAAAGAAAAGCCAGTAATTCCAGAGGCAGGTGTCAATAGGAAGGGAAGGCTTTTCATCAGAAAAGCCGGCCATCTAGGAGAAGATGGTCTCCTGTCTTGAGTGAGACCAGCTCCTCAGCTCAGCCATGCAAGGTTTTAAAGGGAAAACTTGGGGGAGGAGTAGGTGGAGCATCTCAGGCAATATTCAGGAAATGAAGTGGGATTCTGCACTCTCATCCATTGTGTGCAAACTGGCTGAATCTCTCTCCAGGTGTTATCTCACTGGAGAGATCTGCCTGCAGGGTTGCTAAGGGGTCTGCAGCTAGTCATTTTTAACTACACTATTCTTCAGTTTTACTTCTTTTTGCCTTGGGAAAGGACCCACAGGTTAAACAAGGCATGGTGTGCATTCTGGAGAGCATCAAGTCAGAAAGAGAAAAAGTGAAAGTGAAGTGGCTCAGTCATATCTGACTCTTTGCTACCCCGTAGACTGCAGCCCACCAGGCTCCTCCATCCATGGGATTCTCCAGGCAAGAGTACTGGAGTGGGTTGCCATTTCCTTCTCCAGGGGATCTTCTTGACCCAGGGATCGAACCAGGGTCTCCCGCATTGCAGGCAGACGCTTTACCCTCTGAGCCACCAAGGAAGCCCAGAAATTAGTTTCAATTGCTTAGTCTTCTCATTCCTATAAATGGGTGTTTTAAGGTTAGAGGGTGACAGAAATGGGCAACAGGAAAGGGGCAAAAGAGCTGCTTTCAAATAAACCTTTGGGCTTTGAAATCAGAGACACTTGATTTGGAGTTTGGCTTCTCTAGTTACCAGAGTGTGGGCTTTGAACAAATTTCTTTTTTCTTTTTGCCTGGTGCCTCATCTCAAAAATTTAATTAGCAGGAATACTTTTGTGTATTTAATAAGTTATACTTAATGAACATGTGGATTAAAGTGCTTGTGTTCAATAAATACCAGCTATTGCTAGAACTATTCATTAAAGAGCTTTCTGTGGCAAGAATATGCTATTTTTCAGATTTTAAGTGAAATAAATCTATTTTATGTTCAACTGGATTAAATATATGCTAAAACTTCTCAAATTACATCTTACGTGTTGGAATATCGAGAGGCCCAGTGAATATAACTCCATGAGACATCTGAATTAGCAAATCAGCAAATAATCTCATTTGAGGTAGGGTCATACATTAACTTAAATATTTTAGATTGATGGTAATTTTGTCCCATCAATCACCTTCTTTCACTTTTATGGCTTTATTTTTGGACTAGGTAGTGTGGTTTTTAAGCTTTCTGCTTCTGGCTATAATATATTAGTTTGTAGCTGACCAGACTGAATGCCAGAAATAGTAGAGGAGGTAAATGAGATTTAAAAAAAAAATCACACATTTTGGAAGGTACCAGAAAGCAGTCAAGGCAGTTAGAACTTGTGTAGCCAAGAACCTGGAGAGAAGAAAGACATTGGAGGTGAGCCCAACATTCGCCACCTTTTCAGTCCAGGCATTTGTAGACTGTTAAATGGTAGGGGGCAGGATGTGGAAAAGCTGAGAATAAAGTCTCTGCCAAGGAGTGTGTCTGACTGTCTCACTGGTGAGAGAGCCAGAGGTTGGGGGTCAGTTCTTCTCAAGCAGCCAGGACTTGAGGGACCAAATCCTACAGTGGATGAGAGAGGGGCAAAACAAACCTAACTCTGCTCTAACTTTCATCTGAAAGTGGTTTTTCAGGGCAAAAGTAGTTTGTCATAGGGCCAGAGGCAGAGATTGGCTTCTAAATGTCAGAGGAGATACTGAGAGATAGTCGCAGATTCACAGCACAAGAAAGTGAGAAATTGCAACCTGGACCCCAAAGAAGGAAGGGATCCTTATAAACCACCTGTTGGAAAAGTAACCAGAAAATAGAGCAGGTCTTGTAGGGGCTCAGTCATAGCCAATTCTCTGTGACCCAGTGCACTGTAGCTGCCAGGCTCCTCTGTCCAGGGAATTCTCCAGGCAGGAACACTGGAGTGGGTTGCCATTTCCTTCTCCAGGGATCTTTCTGACCCAGGGATCAAACCCATGTGCCCTGCATTGGCAGGTGGATTCTTTACCACTGAGCCACCTGGAAAGCCCAGAGTAGGTCTTATAAAACTCTTAATCCACTCTGAAATTTGTGCAAGTCCTGCCTAAGGATGTTGTAAAGTGATTCTGAAGTAAACTATGTGCAAGAATTTAAGACCTAGTTCCCTGGAGGAATAGTACATCACCTACAGTCCATAAAAATTTTTCATGCAAATTGGACTGCAATTAATTATTAAAAAGTAGAAGGTGAGCAGAGAAATAGGTCCAGGAAAATAACATCAGAAGCAGAGTCAGCGATGATCCTTATTTTAAGGAAAGCAGAGGAAAAGTTTAAAACTGTGATCTATCAAGAGGAAAGATGATTGAGTTTGAGAATTTCCACAGACAACTGGAATTCATAAAAATTCCTTCATGATTTTAGAGTAGGCAATATTTTCTTAAATTGGGTGCAAAAAGCAGTAATTGTCTTGGAGTTTCATTCATAACATTGCAAATGGCAGGATCTCTCTGTTTGGATTTTTTAAAGATGTAATGTATTCATCCTTTTTAAAAATGTGTATTGGAGTATAACTGATACACAATGTTGTAGTAGGTTTTCAAGCATGCAGCACAGGGATTCAGTTATGCATATACATATACTCATTCTTTTTCAGATTCTTCTTTCATGTAGGATATCAAAGAATACTGAGAAGAGTTTGAGTTCCCTGTGCTATAGAGTAGGTCATTGTTGGCTGTCTGTCTTATATACGGTAGTGTGTATATGTTAATTGCAAATTCCTAATTTATCCCTCCCCCTCCACACAGTTTCCCTTTGGTAATTTTTTTTTAAAATCTATGAGTCTATTTCTGTTTTGTAAATAAGTTCATTTACTTATTTATTTTACTTACTTATTTTAAGTATCACTTAAAATATTAGACTCCACATATGAGTGATACCATATGATATTTGTCTTTCTCTGTCCAATTTCACTTAGTATGGTTTCTCGGTCTAACCTTGTTGCTGTAAATGTCATTGTTTCTTTATTTTTTATGGCTGAGTAATAGTCCATTGTATATATGTACCACATCTTCTTTATCCATTTTTCTGTTAAAGGACATTTAGGCTGTTTACATGTCTTGGCTATAGTAAATAGTGCTACAGTGAGCATTAGGGAGCACGTATCTTTCGGAATTACAGTTTTCTCCACGTATTTGCCCAGGAATGGGGTTGCTCTACTTTGGTGGCTCTACTTTTGGTTTCTTAAGGAGCCTCCATACTGTTCTCCATAGTGATTGTACCAATTTATATCCCCACCAACAGGAGGGTTCCCTTTTTTTTCCACACCCTCTCCAGCATTTATTGTTTCTCGACTTATGATGATGGCCATTCTGACCAGTGTGGAATGATTCCTCATTGTAGTTTCGATTTGCATTTCTCTGATAATTAGTCATGTTGGGCATCATTTCATGTGCTTTTTGGCCATCTGTATGTCTTCTTTGGAGAAATGTCAATTTAAAGGATCTCCCTGTTTTTTAAGGCCAAATAATACTCCATTGAGTGTGTGGGTACACAGGTACATATCGCATTTTTTTTTATTCATTCATCTGTCAAGAGACCCTTAGATTGTCCCTGTATCCTGGCTATCGTGAATATTAAACACACAGAAGCAGAGAAGAGAATGATTGTTGCCAGGGGAGGGGAGGGAAGGGGATTGACGAGCTGGGACAGAGGCTGATGAAGGGCACAAAGCGGCAGTTATGCAGAGGGATGAGCGTAGAGACCACGTGCAGAGCGTGATGATAGTTAATAGTATTGTGTCGAACACTGGAAATTTCCTAAGGGAGTACATTTCAGATGCTTTCCTCACAAAACAAATGGTAACTGAATGAGGAGATGATATGTTCATTAGCTTGAATATAGTAAGATATTTTCACTATTGATATGTGCATCAAAGCATCATGTTGTTTACCTTAAATATCTATTATTTAAAAATGAATAAAATATCATTTTGAGGGGAAAAAAGGAGTGATTATATAGAAAAATTTTGACAAATATAATTATGTGAGCACCAAGAACTTTTGGTCATTAAACATCAAGAAACCATTTAAAAAGCAAGCCAGAGAGTGGACAAAGTTTGCAATATATGACAAAGGACTCATGTATAGAATAGATTAGCAATTTTAACAAATGACACTTTGCAAATGAAAACAACCAATATGCCAATTAGTGCATAAGAAGATGTTGTACATCAGCAGTCATCCAAAAATACAAGCCTTATGTCTACCACAGTGGACAGAATTGAAAGGGGATGGAGAATAAAGTAACATGAGTTTTGCTGGTAGAAAGGAAAATGATTGCCAGCACCTTGGACAGTTCTTTGCTTCTGTATACTAATTACTATGTGGATATTCTAAGACATAGTCATTCAACTACCAGGTTGAAATGCACAGAATAGCTCCATTAAAGGTGTATAATCGTGTTTGTGGCAGCATTATTGACAATGAATCAAACCCATATACTCACCAACTATGGCATACATAATTTATAGTATAGCCATACAATGGAATGATATTCAATATGTAAGAAAAAGAAAGAATTTTAATTATGCTGTAAGAAACAACTGCGGACAAATTTAACTAGCACAATGTTGAACAACAGAAGGAAGACACAAACGTGAATGTGTTGTGTTGGTACACTTCTGTAGATTTCATGAACAGTCACGACTGAACAGCGGGACTAGAAGTCTAGATCGTGGTTATATTTGGCTGGAGGTTATGACCCACAGTAGCTAAAGGCTTTGTGCTGATATTTGATTTCTTAACAAAAACAATAGTTACATGAATATATTAATTTTAAATGTATTAGCTGGCTCCCTTATAATGTGTAGGCTCAGTCCCCTGATACCTCAGTAGGTAAAGGAACCACCTGCAATGCAGGAGACCTGGGTTTGATCCCTCGGTTGTGAAGATCCCCTGGAGAAGGGAAAGGCTACCCCCTCCAGTATTCTGGCCTGGAGAATTCCATGGACTGTAGAGTCTATGGGGTTGCAAAGAGATGGACACGACTGAGCTACTTTCACTTTCACTCAGTCCTTGAGAATCCTGCAAGTTTTCCTTCATAAAATTGTTATAAATTTATAATCCAACCAGATGATGAACTTTTGTAGCTTGTGTTTATGTATAAATAGCATGTGCCTTCTCTCTAGCCAGAATTTAGCACCTTCTCAGCTTCCCCAAAGTGAAGACCACTTGTCATTTTAACTTTTAGAACACAAGCACATTAGGCATAGCTATTTCACCATTTCTCATTTATTAGAATCATCCTCTTTATTATCATAGAAAAGAATTAGTACATGCCTTGGGCTTCTGTCTGGACAAACTGGGTTGTGCTGTGAATTCTTCAGATGGCTCAAATGATGCAGTTCTACTCTGATGTTCCTCTCCTCCCTCCCTTAATCACTCTGCCTGCAAACGTCTGGAAGTGGTCATATTCAGATGGAGCAGTATATGAGCGTGGGGACACCTTGTCTCCCCATAAGCACAGTGTCCGTCATTCAGTCACTCAGTTGCGTCCAACTCTCTGTGACCCCACGGACTGTGGCACGCCAGGCTTCTCTGTCCTTCACCAGCTCCCGGAGCTTGCTCAAACTCATGTCCATTGAGGTGGTGATGCCATCCAGCCATCTCATCCTCTGTCGTCCCCTTCTCCTCCTGCCTTCAATCTTGCCCAGCATCAATATCAGTGAGTCAGCTCTTCACATCAAGTAACCAAAGTATTGGAGCTTCAGCTTCAGCATCAGTCCTTCCAGTGAATATTCGGGGTTGATTTCCTTTACAATTGACTGGTTGGATCTCCTTGCAGTCCAAGGCACTCTCAAGAGTTTTCTACTATGTCAGTTCAAAAATATCAATTCTTTGGCATTCAGCCTTCTTTATGGTCCAACTCTTACCTTCATACATGACTATTGGAAAAATCATAGCTTTGACTCTACATACCTTTGTCAGCAAAGTAATTTTGCATGATGTACTCTACATTTAAGTTAAATAAGCAGGTGACAATATACAGCCTTGACATACTCCTTTCACACCATGTTAATTTCCTTAATTTTCAATTAATACTCTTTACAAGATCCAGGAGTCAGCAAAGTCAGCCTAAATCAGAACTTAACATTTGTATTGCACTTTTGCTGTGCTTTGCTTTTATATTTATAACTGTTCATTTGTCAGGGTTAACATGCCCTTGGTTCTATACAATAACACTATTTCTCCACAAAGAGAAGTTAATATACTCTATGAAAATATTACTATATCTGGTCATTTTTTTTAGATTTAACAATCTCATAATGCTTTATCTATTCTCTTGCTTTGTAGATTTACTGATTCATATTGTAAATTTTTACTATCTTCACCATCCACACTTCCTCTACCATTTGGAAGAAAAAGTATTTTACTCTAAAAAAAATCATGCTTTAATTGTCAGCCAACATAACTTGCAGAAATAGAAGCTATCATCACCTTGCTGATCTGTGAATCAATATCCAAGGAGACATTTTAGCCAGAACACTCAGATCAGATTGACTCTGCAGGCTGGTGTTCTGTCTGGGGAAAGGGAGGGAGATTTAGGGGGACACTGGAAAGGCCAGCCAGTGAGCTCTTCCTCTAATAAAGCCTCGTTTATTCCCTTAATAAAACACTCTATCAAATCTCATTTAGTTTTTACAGTCTGAATAGGGGAGTTCAGCTCAAGATCATAGCAGCCTAGTTTCTGACAGCCCCACTACCCTGAGAACTACTAGAAGAATCTAGACAAAAACAAATACAAGTGAGGCTATCAAGAGATCTGCCTTCAAGGCAAGTGGGTGTTTGGGGAGCTCCTTCCTTAGGAAGCACTGCAGAGGAAAAGGAGAAAGCCAAGCTATGTGAGTTTGGCATTTGGCCCCATTGTTCACGCAAGGCAATGACAAGTCTGAAATCAGTTGCTTAGAGACTGAGAAGAAGGAAAAATATGTATACATGGTCCTATGGAAATGGGAGAAGGAAACAAAATGGAGTTTATATTCATCCAAGAGGAGGGGTCCTTGGAAATCAGTAGGTGGTCCTATTGGGTCACAAGGTTATAGGTGAACCAGAAACCAGCCTTCACTAATACGAAAACCTGCTTTGAAATCTGCTCAATTCTCAGCTAGATTAAGAAGATCATCTCTAATCCAGCTGTCTATCTGAAGCAGAAGTAAATTCTTATTCTATATTTTATATAAATATATAGGATTCAATAAATATAATTTGACATAAAAGAAGAAAAGACTAAGAACCAAGGGAAAAGTGTGTAATAAAAGCAGATGTCAAAGAATAGCAAATAAAATATCAGATATATACCTTGAAATAATGATAGTTAACCCCAATTCTCTTTGTTCAGAGCTACTCAATTTTCTTTCCACAAAGCTCTACTTTGCTTAAGTGATCCATGGTGTGTGCCTTTTGTATGAAACAAAAATCCTGACTGACAGGAAGGAAAACACTGAATATTCCGGCCTCTCCTTGACTTCAAAGAACCAAATATTTAAAGGGATTTCAACAAGAAATAATTAAGACTTCTTGGTGGAGACATTGCAACAGAAGGTAGCTTTGTGAGTTGCATTTGGACCTCATGTTAAACATCTGGAGAATCATAAGTACTCTGAGAACTGAAAGAGTTATCCAGTGAAACACTTTCTGAACAGAGACTCATGTAAGCTGAGATATTAAAAGAGAATATTCTAGGCGTGGAAAGGAAGCTGTTAGTCAAATGTTGATATAAGGAAGCTATCTCAAACTGTAGGAACAGGATCTGAATTCCTGTCCAGAATATATTCAAGCTTAAGTGTTGAATCTAAATGCAAGAGAAATACTTTAAAAGTCCTTTTGTACAAAAACAAAACAAAACATGAAAAGTAACAATTAACTTGGAGTAGGGGTAGAAAAGAATGCATAGAATTCTATATCTTTAATTTGCTATTCTCCCTTTGCTTTAATTATCACTAATCTTTAAAATGGAAAGAAAAAAAGTTTGGCCTGCAATTTTCTTTTTTTTTTTTTTGGTGGTATCTTTGTCCAGTTTTGGTATCAGATTGATGGTGATTTCACAGAATGTTTTTGGAAGTGTTCCCACCTCTTTAGTTTTTTCGAAGAGTTCAAGAAGGGTCAGTGTAAATTCCTCTTTGTATGTTTAGTAGAATTTACCTGTGAAGCCATCTGGTCCTGGACTTTTGTTTGTAGGGAGTTATTAAATTACAGATTCTATTTCACTTCTAGTGATTGGTATGTTCAAATTATCTATTTCTTCTTGAGTCAAAACTTATCCATTTTCTCTAGGTTGTCACATTTGTTGACAGGAAAGAAAAAAATATTTAAGTGAAAGTGGAAGTATAAGGAGTGAGATAAGAGTTTCTTGTGATTTAATGATCATTTACATTTCCAAATTTGTAAAATAGCAACCCAAATTATTATCCTAAAGGAATGAATAAAGCCATGTTTCTGGTGATGGAGTGAGCAAGGGAGGCTATTTTCTGGAAGATGGGAGTTACACAGAATCTCCCACAAATGACTGCTCTTCTATCCACAAATGGATAATTATGTAATATAAGGAGTACCTCGAAGAGCTGGAAATAATTAGGTTATAGCATAGAAGAGTAGAGATGAGGGAATATTTGCAAGATTGTCATATGCAGGACAAAGTGCCCATCTTTTAATTGTTTATGTAACAGAAATCCTCGTCTTTACTAGACATTGATGAGAATTACTCAGTGTCTCACTGCCTAAGCATCTAGACCAAGGAGTGCAGAAGTGCCTTGCTCACATACTTTCATCCTCTTTTATGTCTCTTTTATCTAAAGGTTGGCTTTCAATTACAAACGCAGCAGTACCTGAATAACCTTTCCATATTCTCAAAGCATTGACGTTGGCAAGGAAAAGAATGTATGTGTATGGTCTGAGATGATGCTTGAAGAATAAAAGTACTTATTTGCCTGCACATAATCGCTTTAAAACCCACCACATCCTGATTGCAAATCCAGAAGAGTTAATGTGCACTTTAAAGTATATTTGAAATATCCATAATTGATGATCTCCTCTTCTCTTTGGACCATTTTATCCACTGTCTTCATCAACCCTCATACTTGACACGCACTGTCACACACCCCAACACTTTTAAGTTCTAGGTGTGGAAGTAGGCTGTCCACATGGGAGGAAGGTACATTCCAGCAATAATTCAGAATCTAGTGGATTAAACTGGGCCCCCTGTGATTTTTTCAGCCATTTTCTGTTTTTCTATGTTGTATATACTGTGCTAGGTTTTG
>ML663572.1:117629-128032 GCA_007570785.1 Antilocapra americana
TGAATTTAACTGCATGTGAAGCTCGCTGGAGGACTTTCTCAATGACTAGTTTGGTTTAATTATCCAGAGAGCTGAATGTATTACAGTGGGGCAATCCTACTTCTCTGATCATTCCAAGAATAATTCTGCTCCACTGCTGGATTGCCATTTTTACTGCTTGGACTTGAACTTTTCAGGCAACTGGAAATAGTTTTAGTCTCTAAATAGCAGATTTTAAAAATAGGTTTCCCTACTTTGTTCCAGAAAAAAACTTAAAGGAGGAATGCATAAATCAGCCAACTGGAAAGAATAATTTGCTTTATCTTCCAACAAAATTCTTACATACATTTGATTATTTAATCCCATGATAGCGTATTATTTCTGAAAGGTAACTACTTACATCTTACAGTGAAAAAAAAGTCTGTGTCAGTAATGGTTTTCCATGAAAAATAAAATGCTCCTTCAGGTAGAGAAGACAGTTGAGTTTCCTGGGTACCTGAACCCCAGAACCAGCCAACCTATGCTGGAAACTAGGTTCCACTTACCACCTGCGTGACCTGAGGAAAATCAGGTGAATTCTGAGTGTCTCAGTTTCCTCATCTGTAAAATGAGGATAATAGTGTATATTTTCCTGAAGTTGAAGTATAATTATGAAAGTAAAACACTTAGAATAAGCAATTCCACTTCCAAGTATATACCTCAAAGAATCCAAAGTAGTTATATGGATAAATTTTTATACACTCTTGTTCACAGCAGCATTATTCACAATAGCTGCAAAGCAGAAACCACCCAAAATCCATCCATGGATGATTGGATTTAAAAAATGCGGTCTAGCCATACAATGGGATATTTATTATTCAGTTTTATAGGGAAAGGAAATTCTGATACAAAAGGGTAAGTGTTGTATGATTTCACTTTACGAGGTGAATAGAGAGAGAGAAAATAAAATGGGGAGTGCCTGGGGGTGGGAGGAATGGGGAGTCATTGCCTGGCGGATGCCGGGTTTTGGTTTGGGGTGAAGGAAGGGTTCTAGAGGGGACAGAGGTGATGGTTGCACAACGATGTGAGTGTCATTAGTGCCTCTGAATCGTGCAATTGAAAATGGTCAAAATGGTCGCTTTTATGTAGGGTGTATTTTTACTGCAGTTCTTTAAAAAGCGTCAAACAGTGCCTAGAGCGGTGGTAGTCAGGAGTCTGGACCAGCGGCATCAGCCTCCTTGGCTGGGGACCTGGAAGGAAAGCGGGTTCCCGGCCCCACCCCCAGGCTCCTAAATCCGGCCTGGGCTCCACTTCCAGGGTGGAACACAGCCTTGTGTTTCAGCAAGTCTTCTAGGTGACTCTGCTGTCCATGCAAGCTCAAGTTTGGACTTCACGGGAGAACACAGCTGTAAGCAGCTGCCAAATACAGCTCCAATGATAATGATAGCACTTATCTTCCTTTGCTGTATTCTTTAGGCCTCCTTAATTTATTACCCAGAAAACACGTGTGTGTTTATTTAATTCCGTTATTTGCCTTCCTGATAGTAGCTACCCTGATGTCTCAGCTAAAATGGAGAACAGAAGAAGGAAATGTTTAGAGATTAAACCATTCAGTAAATTATTGGCTGGTGGAGTCATATCCCCAAGGCTTATCTTTCATGTATTTGAGTAACAGAGAGACTAGAGGTCATTGCCATAGTAACGTGTACTCTGTAATTTATAAATTGCAGAAAGTAAAAGAAAATTATTGGAAATGCCTGTGGAAACTGGAAAGTTTTTCAGAAGAATGTTTTGAAATCCCGTAAATTGGCATGTTCCCTCTCATGATAAACATAGAGGTTATGGGTTATTTAAATGGATTTAAAGCATCTGGGGGGTTGTTGTGATCCTCATTAAACTTTCACTAACCGTAAAGACCTCTTTATTCTTAAAATGAACATGCTGTGAAGGAACTCATTGTAAAATACCCAGACTGTGACAGACATTAACCTCCTACATCAACAGCTTCTCCTTTTACCGAACTCCAGTAAAACCTAGAAATTCTCAGCTCCAAGTACTTTCCTTCTGCAATAAAGTTTGCTTTTAGCAAAGCCATAAATCATGTCACTTTCCCTGTTCAGAACAAAACCTAAACGAGATTCCTTTCCCTCGTTTTCATCAGGCCTCCAAATGGGTCGATTCTTCACTCGATTCTTGGTGACTAAGGGTTGTTTCCTCAGGAAGTCAGGCTCTCAGAAAATGTAGCTGACCCTGGTCTAAATTCCTTCTATAGAAGCGGGATGCTCTTGGGGAATGGCTCTATAATGGATGTCTGTCAGTGGATCTCCGGACCCAGCCTCACTTCAGGCCACCTGTGATGATGTGTCCCAAAGCGTGTGTCTCAGTGCGCCAGTGGGCCAGCAAGATTTATTTTGAGCTCAAGTGTGCCATTTATTATGTGGGCTCCCGCAGGTCACCTGGGCCTCAGTTTATGTGTAAATTAGACTAGAGTCTCCCTAAAGTTCTTTCTAATTCTACAGGCTTTATGACACTCCTTCCAACCTAGTGAAAGGTGAAGTTTCTAAAAGCAAGCTAACTGTTCATAATTAGTGACTAGAATGACTCAGAGGGAAAATAAAAATTAGGAAAAAAAGCGTTTCTGATTCATGGTCAGCTGGAGGAATCAGAATGAGAGAAAATGCCAAGAGCCCATTAAAGGATGCTTTGGCTTGGGGAAGGACATAGGCCTGTACACAGAAAACTGTCTTCACAAATGTCCTACAGAGGTGACCTTCCATGCCCTGAGCCGAGGACTCACCAAGCTGAAGGGACCTTCTGGGGATGGAGAATGGTGGCTCCATTTGTAGTGGCTAAGTAATGCAAAACCTGGCGGTTGTTCACGTTCTATAAAAGGCTCCGATTAAAATATTCAACAGAAGTAGCTGGTTGTTCTGTTCCTGCTGTTGGGTTTTTTATTTATTTATTTTTTTTATTTTTTTGAGTATTCTGTAACTTGTTCTGGATTCCAACTCCTAAAAGTAGCAATCTATGCCAAGGAGATGGGGAAACCAAAGGGTGATTAAAAACAAACTCAAGGCAATCGTTTCTTCCTGTTGAAACCCATCTCTTTCTGTTGAGTTCTAGTTCATTAGGAGAAAGTACCAGCAACGTTGAAATCCCTTTTTGTGGCTATTTCTCCATAACCAAAAAAAGGGCTTTTTCTTTTTCTTCCTCCACCTTCCTGAGAGAGCTGCTGGGTGAAGAGGCCGACTTATAAACCTTAATGGGGTGTTGAAGACGCCCTCTGCACTCCTTCCACACGTGGACAGTCTGCTGCAGCTCCTGTCCGCCCTGCCTCTGAGGGCCTGCGGACGCTGTCTGGTGCTCACCACTGTTGCCAGCCTTTGCCTCCGGGTAGAAGGCCTGCACTGCCTGCAGTCTCCTCCTCCCACCCTGAGGCCGCCACAGGTCGCCGGCTGAGGGCACCCTTGATGTCCCCCTGATCGCCAAGCTTGGGAAGCCCCAGGGACCGTGCTGGGCACTGCCATTCAGGGGGCTTGCACTAGGACACCACTGCAAGATTTTCATCCTGGCTCACCTTCCACCCAGTGCCTTGTGCAGCTCTCATGCCATGTGAGGGACCACGTGTGGGCGGCTCCCTCACGGAGGCTTCCGGGGCAGTTTCTGCCCCTCATGCCCCCCTGACCTAGTCTCAGGGGCTGGGAAAGTGGGGTCCTATCTCCAGGTGAGGACACGGAACCTAGGAACGACACCACTGCTCCCCGACTCGCCTCCCGTCAGCAGAGGGGGTGGGAGGGAGAGGGGGCCCTGCTTTCTCATCTTGATCACAGGGCTTGCACTTTGAACCAGCCTGCCATTGGACTTGATACCCTACATCATTACTCGTAATGAAACTACCAACCCCAAATTGTCCAGGCTTAGTTCTTACAGTGCAGGAGAAAAATTCTTTTTTTTTGTTTTTTTAACTTTTCTTTACTTTATTGTGTTGGTTTTGCCATACAATGACATGAAACCACCAAGGGTTTACATATGCTCCCCCTCCAGAATTTATCTCTGGATTTATCTCTGGGCTTTCTATTTTGTTCCATTGATCTATATTTCTGTCTTTGTGCCAGTACCATACTGTCTTAATGACTGTGGCTTTGTAGTATAGCCTAAAGTCAGGTAGGTTGATTCCTCCAGTTCCATTCTTCTTTCTCAAGATTGCTTTGGCTATACGAGGTTTTTTGTATTTCCATACAAATTGTGAAATTATTTGTTCTAATACTTTGAAGAAGTCCTCTGGTTGCTTGATAGGAATTGCATTGAATCTATAGATTGCTTTGGATAGTACACTCATTTTCACTATATTGATTCTTCCAATCCACGAACACGGCATATTTCTCCATCTGTTTGTGTCCTCTTTGATTTCTTTCATCAGTGTTCTATAGTTTTCTATATACAAGTCTTTTGTTTCTTTAGGTAGAAATACTCCTAAGTATTTTATTCTTTTTGTTTCGATGGTGAATGGAATTGTTTCCTTAATTTCTCTTTCTGTTTTCTCATTGTTAGTGTATAGGAATGCCAGGGATTTCTGTGTGTTGATTTTGTATCCTGAAACTTTACTATATTCATTGATTAGCTCTAGTAATTTTCTGGTTGAGTTTTTAGGGTTTTCTATGAAGAGGATCATGTCATCTGCAAACAGAAAGAGTTTTACTTCTTTTCCAATCTGGATCCCTTTTATTTCTTTATCTGCTCTGATTGCTGTGGACAAGACTTCCAAAACTATGATGAATAGTAGTGGTGAGAGTGGGCACCCTTGTCTTGTTCCTGACTTCAGGGGAAGTGCTTTCAGTTTTTCACCATTGAGGATAATGTTTGCTGTGGGTTTGTCATATATAGCTTTTATTATGTTGAAGTATGTTCCTTCTATTCCTGCTTTTTGGAGGGTTTTTATCATAAATGGATGTTGAATTTTGTCAAAGGCTTTCTCTGCATCTATTGAGATAATCATGTGTTTTTTATTTTTCAGTTTGTTAATGTGGTGTATTACATTGATTGATTTGCGAATATTGAAGAATCCTTGAATCCCTGGGATAAAGCCTACTTGATCATGATGTATGATCTTTTTAATGTGTTGTTGGATTCTATTTGCTAGAATTTTGTTAAGGATTTTTGCATCTATGTTCATCAGTGATATTGGCCTGTATAGGTTTTTTTTTTTTTTTTTTGAGGCATCTTTGCCGGGTTTTGGAATTAGGGTGATGGTGGCCGCGTAGAATGAGTTTGGAAGTTTACCTTCCTCTGCAATTTTCTGGAAGAGTTTGAGTAGAATAGGTGTTAGCTCTTCTCTAAATTTTTGGTAGAATTCAGCTGTGAAGCCATCTGGTCCTGGGCTTTTGTTTTTTGGAAGATTTCTGATTACGGTTTCAATTTCCATGCTTGTGATGGGTCTATTAATATTACCTATCTCTTCCTGGGTTAGTCTTGGAAAGTTGTACTTTTCTAGGAATTTTTCCATTTCATCCAGGTTGTCTAGTTTATTTGCATATAGTTGCTGATAATAGTCTCTTATGATCCTTTGTATTTCTGTGTTTTCTGTTGTGATCTCTCCATTTTCATTTCTAATTCTGTTGATTTGGTTCTTCTCCCTTTGTTTCTTGATGAGTCTAGCTAATGGTTTGTCAATTTTATTTATCTTCTCAAAGAACCGGCTTTTGGCTTGGTTGATTTTTGCTATGGTCTCTTTTGTTTCCTTTACATTTATTTCTGCCCTGATCTTTAAGATTTCTTTCCTTCTACTAGACCTGGGCTTCTGCATTTCTTCCTTTTCTAGTTGCTTTAGGTGTAAAGTAAGTTTATTTATTTGACTTTTTTCTTGTTTCCTGAGGTGAGCTTGTATTGCTATGAATTTTCCCCTTAGCTCTGCTTTTACTGTGTCCCATGGGTTTTGGGTTGTTGTGTTTTCATTTTCATTCATTTCTATGCATAATTGGATTTCTTTTTTGATTTCTTCTGTGATTTGTTGGTTATTCAGCAGTGTGTTGTTGAGCCTCCATACGTTGGAATTTTTGAATGGTTTTCTCCTGTAATTGATATCTAATCTCACTGCATTGTGGTCAGAAAAGATGCTTGGAATGATTTCAATATTTTTGAATTTACCAAGGCTAGATTTATGGCCCAGGATGTGATCTATTCTGGAGAAGGTCCCGAGTGCGCTTGAGAAAAAGATGAAATTCATTTTTTTGGGGTGGAATGTCCTATAGATATCAATTAGGTCTAACTGGTCTATTGTATCATTTAAAGTTTGAGTTTCCTTGTTAATTTTCTGTTTAGTTGATCTATCCATTGGTGTGAGTGGTGTATTAAAGTCTCCCACTATTATTGTGTTATTGTTAATTTCCCCTTTCATACTTGTTAGCATTTGCCTTACATATTGTGGTGCTCCTATGTTGGGTGCATAAATATTTATAATTGTTATTTCTTCTTCTTGGATTGATCATTTGAACATTATGAAGTGTCCATCTTTATCTATTTTCATAGCCTTTATTTTAAAGTCTACTTTATCTGATATGAGTATTGCCACTCCTGCTTTCTTTTGGTCTTTATTTGCATGGAATATCTTTTTCCAGCCTTTAACTTTCAGTCTATATGTGTCCCTAGTTTTGAGGTGGGTCTCTTGTAGACAACATATATAAGGGTCTTGTTTCTGTATCCAATCGGCCAATCTTTGTCTTTTGGTTGGGGTATTCAGCCAGTTTACATTTAAGGTAATTATTGATAAGTATGATCCTGTTGCCATTTACTTTATTGTTTTGGGTTCGAGATTATATAGCCTATCCGTGTTTCCTGTCTAGGAAAGATCCTTCAGCATTTGTTGGAGCGCTAGTTTGGTGTTGCTGAATTCTCTCAGCTTTTGCTTGTCTGGAAAGCTTTTGATTTCCCCTTCAAATTTGAATGAGATTCTTGCTGGGTACAGTAATCGGGGTTGTAGATTATTTTCTTTCATGACTTTAAGTATGTTCTGCCACTCCCTTCTGGCCTGAAGCGTTTCTATTGAGAGATCAACTCTTATCCTTATGGGATTCCCCTTGTGAGTTATTTGTTGTTTTTCCCTTGCTGCTTTTAATATTTGCTCTTTGAGTTTGATATTTGTTAATTTGATTAATATGTGTCTTGGGGTTTTCTGCTTGGGGTTCATCCTATTTGGGACTCTCTGCGTTTCTTGGACTTGAGTGATTATTTCCTTTCCCAATTTAGGGAAGTTTTCAACAATTATCTCCTCAAGAATTTTCTGCTGGTCTTTCTTTTTGTCTTCTTCTTCTGGGACTCCTATGATTCAAATATTGATGCGTTTAACATTGTCCCAGAGGTCTCTGAGATTGTCCTCATTTCTTTTAATTCTTTTTTCATTTTTCCATTCTGATTCATTTATTTCTGCCATTCTGTCTTCTACCTCACTTATCCTGTCTTCTATCTCTGTTATTCTACTGTTAGTTCCCTCCAGGGTGTTTTTGATCTCATTTATTGCATTATTCATTGTATTTTGACTCTTTTTCATTTCTTCTAAGTCCTTGTTAAAGCTTACCTGCATCTTCTCAATCCTTGCCTGCAGGTTATTGAACTGCAACTCCAATTTCTTTTCCAGGTTTTGGATCATTTTCACTATCATTATTCGGAATTCTTTTTCATGTAAATATCCTATCTCCTCTTCTTTTGTTTGGTCTTTTGTTTATTCTGTTCCTTTACCTGCTGGGTATTTCTCTGCCTTTTCATCTTGTTTATCTTGCTGTGTTGTCCCTTTATTGTGAGGGTTCCTCACTATGGGTGGGGTTGGATGTGTGGTTTGTCAAGGTTTCCTGGTTGGGAAAGCTTGTGTGGTGTTCTGGTGGGTGGATCTGGGTTTCCTCACTCTAAGGAGCAATGAAGTGTCCAGTAAAGAGTTTTGAGATGTCAGTGGGCTTGGTGTGACCTTGGGCAACCTGTGTATTGAAGCTCCAGGCTATGTTCCTGTGTTGCTGGAGAATTTGCTTGGTATATCTTACTCTGGAGCTTGTTGGCCCTTGGGGGGGGCTTGGTTTCAGTTTAGGTATGGAGGAGTTTGATGAGCACCTATCGATTAATTAACTCCTGGATCAGGAGTTCTCTGGAATTCTTAGGATCTGGGCTTAGTCTCCTGTCTTCCAGTAGCCTCAGGACTCCTTCGTCTATGCAGTAATGATGGTAGAACATCTAGTTTAATGACGAGAAGTTTATCCACAGTGAGGAACACCCAGACAGGTACAGAGTTACATGGCACGGACCAGAAGGAGAAGAGAAGAATCAGATGGTGAGAGAGTGAAGTGGCCAGTGATCACTTCCCTGTGTGCTCTCTACAGCCTGGATCCCTCGGAGATGTTCACAGAGTTATATGGAAAGGAGAAGAGGGAGGAAGGAGACAGAAGTGACCAGAGAGAGAAAAGAGGGAGTCAGATGGACAGAGATAGATCCAGCCAGTGATCTGTTATCTCAGTGTTCTTCACAACTCGTAACACTCAAACAGATTCCCAGAGTTGGGTAGAGAAGATAAGGGCGAGGGGGATGATAGAGGTGACTTGGTGGGGGGGAGGGGAAGGAGAGTCAGGAATGGGGAGAGAGCAGTCAAGCCAGTGATCTCACTCCCAAGTAACAGTGGGTACTGAAGCTTGGATTCTTAAAGATACAAAGTTAATACCAAATACTAATAAGCAAAGATTAAAAATCAACAGTAAAGATTGGATTCTCAAATATACTTTTACAAAAAAAAAGAAAGAAAAATAAAGAATAAAATAAAATAAGAAACAAAACGACAACAACAAAAAATTCAATTAAAAATAAAAAAGGGAAAAAGGAGATATAAAAGGAAAGAAAAGAAATAAAATGGAAAATAAAATAAGGGAGATAGAGGAGATTAAAAAAAGGAAAATAAAAATGAAGAAAAAAAATAACGGGATTATAGGGGACTTAAAATTCTAAAAATAAAAATAAAAAATAAAAAAATAGTATAAAAAAGTTTTAAAAAATTTTAAAAATGGTCCTAGTAAAATTATATTTAGGGCTTTCTCTGGTTCTGTTGCATACAGTGAGGGGTCAGTTCATTTTCAGATAGTTCCTTGGTCCGGCTTGTACTTCTCACAGCCTATAGAGTACTTCTATGCAGTCTGTGCCAACTGCAGGGATTTAATCTGTTGCTCCTGTCAGTTCCAAAGCAGTTCCCTCTGCTTATTTTAGCGTCTTCTGTTTGCTGGTCTCTTCAGTGTCTATTCAGCGCTCTGGGGTTTGTCCCTGCTCCTGGTGAGTGCGCTTTCCCCGCCCCCTCTGCTCAGGCTCTCGGTCGCCCGCCCACCGCAGTTGGGGGCTGTGCCTTCTCCCCTCCCCTGGCCCAGCCGCTTGGTTTTCTCAGCGTGCAGCTGGGCGCACCTTCTCAGGTGTGTGGAGCACCGATCGCTGGCGGCGACCGTCCAGAGTTCCCAGAAGTCTTGGTCAGCACCCAGTTCTACCCGCGGTTTGGCAGCAGAAGCCTTGCTGGGGCCACGTTGTGCCTGCCGCTCTCCGGCGGGGGCTGGGCCGGTCTGGAGCCCGCAGCCACCCAGCTCTGCCCAGCCATCTCGCGCAGTGGACAGACTCCCCATAGCCCTTTGTTCTGTGCGCAGGCCTGGAGGGGACTCTTTTGCAGGAAAGCTGCCCCGTGGTCTAGTTTGCTATCTCTGGTTAGCTCCCTCAGGCTGCCCCGGGGCATGCAGCCCTTTGTTCTTTTTTTTTTTTTTCTTTTTTTTTTTTTATTATTGTTTTTGCCATACATTGTTATGATATCACCATGGGTTTACATATCCTTCCCCTCCGGGTCCCCCCTCCCTCCTCCCTCCCCCCCGGGAAATCTCGCTGCACCAGTCCCGAGCATCAATCCTGGGCTGGCGATTGATTAGACACATGACATTAACATGCTTCAATGCCCTTCTCCCATATCATCCCACCCTTACCCTCATCCACAAAGTCCACAAGTCTATTCTATACATCTGCGTTCCTTTTGTTGTCTCCCATGTTGGGTTCTCATTACTGTCTTTCTAAATTCCATATATATGTGTTAATATACTGTATTGTTGTTTTTGCTTCTGGCTTACTTCACTCTGGATAATGGGCTCCAGTTTCGTCCATCTGAGTAGAATTGCTTCAAATGAATTTTTTTTTAATGCTGAGTAATATTCCATTGTGTATATATACCACAGCTTTCTTATCCATTAGTCAGTTGATGGGCATCTAGGTTGCTTCCATGTCCTGGCTATTGTAAACAATGCAGCGATGAACATTGGGGTGCACGTGGCTCTTTCAATTCTGGTTTCCTCGGTGTATATGCCCAGCAGTGGGATTGCCGGGTCATATGGCAGGTCTATTTGCAGCTTTTTAAGGAACCTCCACACTGTTTTCCATAGTGGCTGTACTAGTTT
>ML663572.1:128432-172897 GCA_007570785.1 Antilocapra americana
CCAGATGGCTTCACAGCTGAATTCTACCAAAAATTTAGAGAAGAGCTAACACCTATTCTACTCAAACTCTTCCAGAAAATTGCAGACGAAGGTAAACTTCCAAACTCATTCTATGAGGCCTCCATCACCCTAATTCCAAAACCCGGCAAAGATGCCACAAAAAAAGAAAACTACAGGCCAATATCACTGATGAACTTAGACGCAAAAATCCTCAACAAAATTCTAGCAAATAGAATCCAACAACACATCAAAAAGATCATACATCATGATCAAGTAGGCTTTATCCCAGGGATGCAAGGATTCTTCAATATTCGTAAATCGATCAATGTAATACACCACATTAACAAATTGAAAAATAAAAATCACATGATTATCTCAATAGATGCAGAGAAAGCCTTTGACAAAATTCAACATCCATTTATGATAAAAACCCTCCAAAAAGCAGGAATAGAAGGAACATACCTCAACATAATAAAAGCTATATATGACAAACCCACAGCAAACATTATCCTCAATGGTAAAAAACTGGAAGCATTCCCCCTGAAATCAGGGACAAGACAAGGGTGCCCACTCTCACCACTACTATTCAACATAGTTTTGGAAGTTTTGGCCACAGCAATCAGAGCAGATAAAGAAATCAAAGGAATACAGATTGGAAAAGAAGTAAAACTCTCTCTGTTTGCAGATGACATGATCCTCTATATTGAAAACCCTAAAGACTCTACGAGAAAATTACTAGAGCTAATCAGTGAATATAGCAAAGTTTCAGGATACAAAATCAACACACAGAAATCCCTGGCATTCCTATACACTAACAGTGAGAAATCAGAAAGAGAAATTAAGGAAACAATCCCATTCACCATCGAAACAAAAAGAATAAAATACTTAGGAGTATTTCTACCTAAAGAATCAAAAGACTTGTATATAGAAAACTATAGAACACTGATGAAAGAAATCAAGGAGGACACAAACAGATGGAGAAATGTACCGTGCTCATGGATTGGAAGAATCAATATAGTGAAAATGAGTATACTACCTAAAGCAATCTATAGATTCAATGCAATTCCTATCAAGCTACCAGAGGTCTTCTTCAAAGAATTAGAACAAATAATTTCTCAATTTGTATGGAAATACAAAAAACCTCGTATAGCCAAAGCAATCTTGAGAAAGAAGAATGGAACTGGCGGAATCAACCTACCTGACTTTAGGCTATACTACAAATCCACAGTCATTAAGACAGTATGGTACTGGCACAAAGACAGAAACATAGATCAATGGAACAGAATAGAAAGCCCAGAGATAAATCCACGCATCTATGGACACCTTATCTTTGACAAAGGAGCCAAGAATATACAATGGAGAAAAGACAACCTTTGTTCTATCTAGTTTGCTGTCTATGGTTAGAACCCTCAGGCTGCCCCAGTGTTCAATCCTAGTCCTCTCCCAAAGCGCGGGGCCTGCCCCTCCCTGAGCAGTCCACACTGGCTAGTGGGGGATGGGGCCCCCAGGCCACCGCTCCGCTGGGAGTTGCAGTTAGAGACGTACTCTGGGGGGCTTAATTATTTATCTGTTTTTACTCCCGGTTATGTTGCCCTCTGAGATTCACCACAGATCCCCTGGGGAGAATGTTTCCTGGTGTTCGGAAACCTCTCTCTTTTTTGAGACTCCCTTCCCGGGACGGATCTCCGTCCCTAACTCTTTGCCTCTCTTTTTACTTTTTTTTTTTTTGTCCTACCTTCTTTTGTCGGCAAAGGGCTGCCTTTCCAGATGCCTGATGTCCTCTGCCAGCATTCAGATGTTGTTTTATGGAGTTTGCTCAGTTTTTAAATGTTCTTTTGGTGTATTTATTGGGGAGAGAGTGGTCTCCCCGTCCTATTCCTCCGCCATCGTAGTTCCCCCCCAGGAGAAAGATTCTTAATTGAGTGTACCGACTTCTCATGAGGGAAGCCCATCCATCCTTCAGAAACTATCACATCGCTTGGGCTCTCCGTCCTTTGTGGAAAACCAAGAGCAGAATGACCAAGGCTGGGTTTTTCCTCTCTTTTTTTTAATCCAGTCCTCCCTGATGCAACACATGCCTTTGGCAACTTAGAAAAATATCTGAAGCTGATGGGGAGCCTACTCTGTGCGAGGCTGTAGTCAAGCCCTTGTCACATTGATTGAGTTAATCCTCTCAGCCGTACTAGGAGACAGGTGCCATTAATACCTCCACTTTGCAGAGGAAACTGAGGCTTAAATGAGTTAGAAAACTTGGCCAAGAGCAGGTATCTAGCAGATAATGGGGCCAATATCTTGGGAAGGAGACACTCCAAGAGCCATGGTGACTTGTTTTTTATGAGACATGCATATATACATACATACTATTTATATAAATATATATTAATATAAAATTATTTGATTATACTTATATCTAATATTATGTATGTTTATATGTATTATGTACATATATGTCATTTATTATATACTTCCTTCATATATATTTACATATATATATATATCAATGTACTGATTTTTAAAGGATTAGGTACTTAATTAGCTAATTATTCTCTTCTGTTTTCGTATGTTAAAAGCAGAAAAGCCACCTTCATTAATATCTTGGATAATAAGCCAAAAGAGGAGCTGCTCAGGTTAAAGTGGGGAAGGAAAGCAGAGATGTCTGTAGGTCAGCCCATAGTGGCCAGTCCAGTTTACCTCCTATAACTGAACCCTACTGAACCCTAAATATTCGAATTCAGTTTGAAACCCTCTCCTTGCCAAGACTGGACAGTGTCGTAGACCATTCAGTTTAGGTTTTGACTTGATGGAGGCTTACAGCTGAGCCCTTGAGCAGCAGGCTGTAACCTCCCCGACCCTGGACTTTCCACTTCTGTCTGTATTTGGAGGCCCTGGAGGCCCCCAAAGTAGGGGGTGTCAAGCACAAGTGAGTACTCACACGGATTTCCTTCCCAGGCGTGTTGCGTTTGGTTGCTGTGTTGTGACAGCATGTGCCCCCACCCCCGTTCCCCACAGCCTAAACCCGCGCTTGCCACCATCTCTTACTTACCTAAACTTAATGGCTCCTGACAGCTTCTCTGTGTCCAGCCTTGACCCCCAGGCACTTCCTGATAAAACTCACATTTGCATCAGAGGTGTCAGCTTGTACACACCACCAGACCACATGCTCTGTGAGTCACTGACTGTATCTTGTTCACATATGAAAAGGAAAAGTTAAAATTTTACATAACCTCCTGCTCCTTCTGCCTCCGTAACTCAGCTTGCCCCTTGCAAAGTCTGGATCACGTAGGTCACGTAGTCTTGGAAAGTGGGGACTTGTAATACTAGGAACTGGAGCTTATCTCACTCACCCTTGTCCTGCTCTTTGCAGTCACCCAGCCCCTGCAAACCTGCTTCATAATGCCTGTCCAGGTCAGGCATCCCCCTCCCTGTCTTGACCGCTATTCCCACGCGTGTGAAACCGCTTAGTTTAAGCCAGCCTATTAACAGCTAATGTTTTCCACTACAGTCTATCTATAAAAACTCCATAACCCCTTTGTTCGGGGCTCAGAGCTTGGAGTGTTAACTCCTCTGGGCTCACCAGCGTAATAAACCTGAGTTCTCCAACTCTCCAAGTGTGGTGCTTGGTTTCTCGGGTACTGTTTTCTGCAACAGTATATGTTCCTGGAGTGTGGTACACTCCTTGTGACATGGCCAGCCCTCAATGCGTCTTTTCTTCAATTATTAATTAACTAATGGCACTCACTTGTGCTCTTATCAATTGACTTGAATGTCAATGCATTAATTATCCTGAAGCAGCAGATGCGATTTTACATGCTTAAATTATAAGACAGAAGCCTTTTGATGATCATGGGTTTTGTTTTAAAATCTTGAAAAATAGTAGGGGATTTAGTGATTGATTTAGTAACTGTGGAATCAGCTGATTGCTTGGCCATCACCCTCTTCCTCGTCCAATCTGTTAAAGATGCTTTGAGCAGCTCTGACACTTTGTTTTACATCTTAACTAGCAGGTCAGCTCGTCTTCTGTGTGAACAAGGAACTCTAATCATTCAGTTAGGCGTGTGCATGCATGCGTGCTAAGTCGCTTCAGTTGTGTCTGATTCTTTGAGGTCATTTGAACCATAGCCCTCCAGGCTCTTCTGTCTGCGGGATTCTCCAGGTAAGAATACTGGAGTGGGTTGCCATGCCTTCCTCCAGGGGATCTTCCTGACTCAGAGATTGAACCTGCATTTCTTACATTTTGTACATACAGTTCAGTTCAGTCGCTCAGTCGTGTCTGACTCTTTGTGACCCCATGAATCTCAGCACGCCAGGCCTCCCTGTTCATCACCAACTCCTGGAGTCCACCCACACCCATGTCTATTGAGTCAGTGATGCCATCCAGCCATCTCATCCTCTGTCATCCCCTTCTCCTCATGCCTTCAGTCTTTCTCAGCATCAGGGTCTTTTCAGATGAGTCAGTTCTTTGCATCAGATGGCCAAAGTATTGGAGTTTCAGCTTCAACATCAGTCCTTCCAATGAATACCCAGGACTGATCTCCTTTAGGATGGATTGGGTTGGATCTCCTAGCAGTCCAAGGGACTCTCAAGAGTCTTCTCCAACACCATAGTTCAAAAGCATCAATTCTTCGGTGCTCAGCTTTCTTTATAGCCCAGGGGAAGCTTATCAATCTTGGTATCCCAAGTATACAAACAAGTTTGAAACAAATTTATAACTTAGAAAATATTCTTGGTTTTCATATTTGTTTTCCTTGTTCCAGGGTAATTCTCTGGAAACAAAGACATCAGCTGTCATTGTTTTTTCTATCATTAGAATTTCAAGTGACATTTTAACAAGCTTTTTTAGCCCTCTGGGAAATTTGGAAGTATTCACTAACCTCATATCATACAGTTCAGCTTCCTTTGAACTAAAAATGCACATACTTCGTTATTTTTCTCATGGTTAGTTATCATTAATGATAGAAGTTTTGTGAGTCAAGTGGAATTTTTACAAAAGAAGAAAATGTGTGTGTGCTCTTAACCACATCAAAGCAATTTAAATAACAGGAAGAGGAACTAAAGAGCCTCTTGATGAAAGTGAAAGAGGAGAGTGAAAAAGCTGGATTAAAACTCAACATTCAAAAAACTAAGATGATGACATCCAGTCCCATCACTTCATGAAAAATAGATGGGGAAACAATGAAAACAGTGACGGACTTTTTTCCTTTGAGCTCCAAAATCACTGCAAATGTTGACTGCAGCCATGAAATTAAGATGGTTGCTCCTTGGAAGAAAAGCTATGACC
The DNA here is from genome assembly GCA_007570785.1 of Antilocapra americana. Classification (NCBI taxonomy): domain Eukaryota; kingdom Metazoa; phylum Chordata; class Mammalia; order Artiodactyla; family Antilocapridae; genus Antilocapra; species Antilocapra americana. Next base: position 133,711 of record ML663572.1, read on the forward strand.
AAACTAGACAGCATATTAAAAAGCAGACATTATTTGGCTGACAAAGGTCCATGTAGTCAAGGCTATGGTTTTCCCAGTAGTCATGTATGGATGTAAGAGTTGGACTATAAAGAAAGCTGAGTGCCAAAGAATTGATGTTTTTGAACTGTGGTGTTAGAGAAGACTCTTGAGAGTCCCTTGGACAGCAAGGAGACCCAACCAGTCAATCCTAAAGGAAATTAGTCCTGAATATTTATTGGAAAGACTGATGCTGAAGCTCCAATACTTTGGACACCTGATGAGAAGAACTGACTCCTTAGAAAAGACCCTGATGCTGGGAGAGATTGAAGGCAGGAGGAAGAGAAAGGGACGACAGAAGATGAGATGTTTGGATGGAATCACCGACTTGTTGGACATGAGTTTGAGTAAGCTCTAGGAGTTGGTGATGGACAGGGAAGCCTGGCGTGCTGCAGTCCATGGGGTTGCAAAGAGTCAGACACAACTGAGCAACTGAACTGAACTGATATCAACTTAATGTCCAAAAACCTTCAAATTATCAGCATGATAAAGGCAAGAAATCATTCATCAGTTAGAGGTCATGTCCAGTTTTTCTGCATTCTAATATTGACTTTTCTTTAAAACTGGATTTGGGCAGATATTCTCAACGATAATTCAAGTTTGGTGAGATACCTTGCCCTTGCTATGAACTTGATACCAGCTGCTGCTTCTGCTGCTACTGCTACTGCTGCTGCTGCTGCTGCTAAGTCACTTCAGTCATGTCCGACTCTGTGCAACCCCGTAGATGGTAGCCCACCAGGCTCCTCTGTCCTTGGGACTCTTCAGGCAAGAATACTAGAGTGGGTTGCCATTTCCTTCTCCAATGCATGCATGCGTGCTACGTCGCTTCAGTCATGTCCAACCCTATGGACAGCAGCCCACCAGGCTCCTCTGTCCACAGGATTCTCTAGGCAAGAATACCAGAGTGGGTTGCCATCAGAGTTACCCCAAATAGGAGAAAGCATTGTCCTGCTAATTTTAATATTTATTTGACACAGTTATCACACAATGCCTTGCTTTCTATTTTTTATATGCAATTTTTCCACCAATAATTCATTTTTTGAGTACCAGACCCTAGACACTATAACAATTAAATCCAACTTTCCCACAAAACTACACAATCATAGTGCAAGTTAGCGGCCAGAGCCAAGATTCCAGATCAGGCTGGCTAGATTTCTCCTGGGCTTGTTCCTCTTTGTCATTTTGGTTTTTGTAAGTAAATTGTTAATTCACTGTTTAGTTTAACCATGTCGCAGGTAAATTGCGCATTAAATACTTAAAGCACTTACACAGGTTTGCCATTTACCATGCAGTGGCTGTACTAAACCTCACAAATGTGTTTTAGAGGGAGAGAAATAGCTACATTCTTTGTGCACCACTAATTCCCTATCATCTTAATTTTTTCCAGTTATTTAATTACTACCCCTGGGAAAGGCACAATCTTTCAAATAATAAGTAGTATGGAATCAGAAAATGGCATTTCTTTCCCAAACCCATTTTCATTAGGTAGAAAATACAAGACTGACCCAAAAAAAACCTCTTCTCCTGCTTTCAGTTGTTGTAATCTCTTTTAGGGGAAAAAAAAACTTCAAAGTCTCATTTGCAATTTAAAATGTCTTTCTGAAAGGCCACCATTCACTGAAATGCCACGTTCAGAGATGCTTTCTTTCTGACGGCTCTTAATAAATAGCCACTGCACAGTTTCTCTAAGAATGTGTTGAGACTTAAGAAAATATTGGGGTTGGCCACAAAGTTCGTTCAGATCTTTCTACAATATCTTATAGAAAAATGTCTAGGATCAGTGGATATTATTCTGGTTTGGAACAGCACTTCAGAGCAGCTGATTGCCACTGCTGGATGAACCCCACGATTGGCCTGCGTGGCCCAGCCGCTGTGGCCCCACCATCCCCCTACTTCCCCCCACAGTGTGTTCTGTGGCCTGGTCACCACTGTTTCCTTTCCTCCTACTTCTGACTCAGTGCTTTTGCACGTGGGATTCTGTCAACTTGGAGGACACTTGTCCTCTTGGTTTTATACCTTTTGCACCATTGTACTTTCCCAACGGGGTATTACGGACACCAAGAAGTTAGGTGTCACCCCATTAGCTGCTCTTGTAGTACGGTGTAGAATCTTTCATCACACATAGACCAGTTATAATGAACGAAACATGTAACGTCTTCCGCCTCCTTCATGAACGCCCATCACTGCCTGCATTTCCACCACTACCACTTAACGTTGTATTTTAGTGGCTCAGTACTCATCAGTATCCGCCACTGTGCAGTGAGCCATGTGAAGACAGGGCTGCCCTAAACTAACCATATCTTCATCTTTTTATTGGGAAAATACCATAGTCATTGGCACAGAAGTATTAATAGATTCACAGTGAGTATTTCGTGAATGAATGAAACTTGAACCTAACTCCACTGCAGCTGCCTAGTTCAGATGCTCTTGATGTTGACTGGACCATTGAAAGATTCCCCAGACTCAGCACTGTTAACATTTGGGGCTGATAATTATTTGGAGGGGGTGTGAGGTGGTGTTAGGGGAGGGACTGTCCCAGTCACGTTAAGAAGTTCAGCAGCATGCTTGGCTTCTACCCACTGGATACCAAGAGCACCTCCCTGAGTCTTGACAATTAGAAATGTCTCCAGATATTACCAGATGGGGTCTCAGGCATCCAAATGGCTCCTTTGAGACTTATTTCACAATCCATTATGTGTCTTCCTCTGACCAAAACCAATCACACTGACAATAATAAAATCTTATTATCAGTAATAATAAGACAAATTCCAACTGTGTCTCTATCTTGCCCGGAGATGCACGGGTGCTCAGTTTTGTCCAACTCTTGTGAACTGGTGGACTGTAACCCACCAGGCTCTTCTGTCTATGGGATTTTCCAGGCAAGAGTACTGGAGTGGATTGCCATTTTCCCCTCTAGGGGATCTTCCTGATCCAAGGATCAAGCCTGTGTCTCCTGAGTCCCTTGCCTTGCAGGCAGATTCTTTACCACTTGAGACACTGGGGATCTAAATGCCTTTCACTGGGTCACCATGTCTACAGAATTTATAACGCGCAGTGTATATACATGTATCTGCAGGGCCAAAAGCAAGATCAGAAATATTAGCATTGTGCGTACTGTCTCTGCCATGATTTGCTACTTTGACCTTCAGCAGGTGCTTAGACCTCCTAGGATTACAAGTTCCTCATTCTGAAAGCTGGGCTAAGTGATTTATAATCTTCTTCTTACTCTAAATTCTTAGATTGTTTATACGTTACAGTTACCCATGTGAATTAGCAAACATGTTTAGCACTGTGTTCAGGAAACACCTATTGTTTAAAGTATTTTAAAAAATCACACCTGTCTGCTGGATGCTATCTAAGAAGTCAAGAGATTGCCTGAAATATTTTTTATGATGTACCGAGAAACCCTATGTAACAGGTGGCGCTAGTTGTAAAGAACCTACTTGCTAGTGCAGATGATTTAAGAGACACGGGTTCGATCTCTGGATCAGGAAGATTCCCTGGAGGAAGGCATGGCAACCCACTCCAGTATTCTTGCCTTGTGAATCCCAAGGACAGAAGACCCTGGGAGTCATTGGTCCATTGGGTCGTAGAGAGTCAGGCATGCATAGTGTATTACTTGGAAAGTAAAGTTTGTTCTTTCTCTAATAGACTTTGAATAGTAGAATGCTGTGCTGTTAAAAGAGGGGCCCTTAATCTCAGTAACTTATCATGTGGCCTTGGGAAGTGATTTAATTCCTTTGAACCTGCTCTCTCCCATCTGTAGGTTAGGAGTTATAATGGTACCTCGTGTGGTTGTTGTGAGGTTTAGAGTTTGGCACAGTGCCTAGCGCATAGTAAGTGTTCAATAAATTTTACTGTTTCTTTCTTAACTAATTCTAAGACATTTTTTAGCATGGCAGCTGCTTTAATCAGCAACTTTTTCTCTTAGTGCCACATGTAAGAAATATTCACCTTATAATCAGTGGCATCAAGAACAGTATTACAGGCCTTTTGGTTCACACAATATATGAGCTCACAGTGTCCAGCAAATAGGAGCTCAGTATCAGTTCATTGAATTGCCTGTCATGTATTGGTATGCATACGTATTTCAGCAGTGTGTGGACATGGGTTGTTCTACTTAATGAAAAGAAAGGTAGTTTGGTTGGCCTAAATGGAAACCCAAAGAGTTCACTTCCTGCTTATGACCTAGATGGTCAGATTAAAGAAATCTCATTCGAAAGTTATCCTCATTTGCATGGAATGCCCTTTACTTGTAACGTTTAATTAATATCATAACTCTTCAAATGTGCTGAATAATAATGTATGCCACTATCCCATTTGGCTAATCCCAAAGGAGTATATGTTTATTTAGATTTCCCATACCAGAGAGATTACAGCCTAAAGATGCAGCATCAGAACCTACAGCTATCTCTGTTTATTTTCCCCAAGGCTGCTAATTATGTTCTCAGAATGTGATTAGCTGACGCGATCCATAGGTCGCGCACACGCTGCCGTACAATGCCTTGGCATCTTTGTTGTGGGACCCCTCAGCTCATGTAACCTAGCAGTGACCCATTATCAAGAAAGATGCTCTGTACACACATGAGAACAAATGAATGGCATGTTGGTTCAAACTGTGTCAGTAAATCTGGAGACAAAAATTATGTTTTAAAAGAATTACATACAAGTTAAAGTAATATTCACTGAGTGGCTGGTAACAGTTCTCAAGTTGGGCTGAGCAATAGGATCGCCCAGTGATTGTCCTAAAACATAATTATTTTGTCTTGTAACAATCAAATCAGAATGCTTGAGGGGCTACGTCTGTGTGGTGATGTCTTCTAAAACCTGCCCAAGTAATTCCAGTACATCGCCAGCATTGAAAACCAATGAACCCATGGAAGAATCATGTCAATGTATGGCAAAATCAACATGATAATGTAAAGAAAATTTAAAAAAATAAAATTTAAAAGAAAAAGAAAAGAAAAAAAATTTTTTAAGAACTGGAAAAAAAAAGAAAACCAATGAAATAGTAGGGAGAGTGCTTGCAGAGATACAGCAAAGAAGTATTAAATATACATAAAATGGTCTAGTCTCTATCTAAAGATGATTACTTTTGTGGATTTAGGCGGTAAGGGAGATAAACTAGACCCTTGTTTGCAGAAATGACGGTTTGTCTAATATATTTAAATACAAGGAGTCAACTTTGGCTTTTAATCTTCTGTCAACCATTTAAAGGAATGAACTCTTAAAATTTCCCAAGAAAATAATATAAGCAGAGCATTTTATGATAATCCTTTATGGCTTTACATTCTCAGTAGTTTTTAACACAAGCAAACGAAAGCTAAGAATGTACACCTCATGTCTATAGATATTTAAAATACAGTTAGCCTGCAGCTCATAATGGTCTGATAATAGGGTTCTTCATGGGAAAGCTTCCATTTTTTTCATGAAAAAAAGGAAGAATTATCTCCCTATCATTGGTGTGATTCCAGCTCAGAAAGCAATGTGTGAGAGGTTAAGGAGGGTACCTCAGGAAGTAAAAGTGAATATGATGTAACGGGACCACAGATTTATTAAAGGGAACCACATTAAACCCACGAGGCTGAAGAAATACGGATGGTGGTTTGCAAAAACTCTTGTTTTAAAATCATCAGGAAGTTTGCTTCTTCTCTCACATTTTTCTTTATAATAAAGTATAGGTACAAGGATTTCCATGGGAAACTAATCTTATGATTTTAGGACAAAAGAGAATTCGAGTAAGAGGCATGCCTAGCATATTTTATGATGCCCAAACCAGGAGAAAGAGCAAAAGCTGATCACACTGCTTGTGCAGATGGCATTCGGATTCTAGTTGTGGTATCAGTTTCATTCATACTATCTGGAAGAAAATATGAAAAGGAAAACAGGAATCATTACATACATTTTATATAGTGGGACTATTATAAACTAGGTGTATTCTGCATGTTGTGTGTGCTAAGTTGCTTCAGTCGTGTCTGATTCTGTGCAACCCCATGGATTGTAGCCCACCCGGCTCCTCCGTCCATGGGATTCTCCAGGCAAGAATCTTCTCCAGGGGATTGCCCCAATCCAGGGATCAAACCTGCATCGCTTGTGTCTTTGCACTGGCAGGTGGATTCTTTACCACTAGCACCACCTGTGAAGTCCCTTAATATATGAATAATAGCAGATAATTACAAATATATACTGATTTTGATCATTAAGATGGAGTGATCTTTCTCTTTTATAATGCAAAGTCAGTACTGGCTCTTCGTGGCATATGTGCTCTGTGCTTAATTAATTAGTCAATTAATTCATTAATTAACTCAACCCAGGAAATCTAGGAGGAAATGTTGATTTGACCCCACCTCATTTTCCCCTGTGGTTGTCCCCTAGAGTCCAGGTCCAGCGTCTTGTTCTTGAGGGATAGAATCATTTCTGCATTTCTTGAATCTAGGCTGGTTTACGATTTGTGCTGGCCAATAGAAGTCAAAGGAAGTGTCTGTGTGTCAGCTCTAAGCCTGGGACTTGAGAGGGTTGCTGTCTTGTATCTCTTTCAGCACACTCCAACCCTCTTGAGAAGGATCCTGAGGGACGCTGCTGGGGGCTGAAAGGCTACACGGAGGAGGGGAGTCTACAGCCTAGAGCCAAGACAGCCCCAGAAGGAGGGATGTGACCCACACTGAAGTACCTGGGCCTGAGAGTCCAGCAGAGACCAGGGGACTGCCCGGCAGCCCGCAGACTAAGCAACAGCAGTTATTATTTTAAATCACAAAGCTTTGAGAAAGTTTGCTGTGCAGGAGCAGAAACATGGTATAGGAAGTAGTGCTTTGAAGTGGGATGTTGCCATATTAAACATCTAAAAGAAGAGGCATTGGGATAAGAGGCATTGGGAAGAAGGAAGCTGTTAGCCAGAGCTGACCCTCCCCTCCAAAATGGCAGGAAACATGATTGGCAAAGATACGGGCCCTTGTGAGAAACATTTTTATTGGATGCTGAAAAAAAAAAAGATGACTTGTGGTTCATCAACAGAATTGTCACTTGTGGTTAGTAAAAAAGAAAATCAATGTACCTAATGGATTTTAGATCTTGGAGAGGTATTTTCCAGGTGGAAATGACAATGTCACTGCATTTCTTTCTGCCAAATGAGATCAGGATTGGCAAGGATGAGAGGAGTTGGAGATAATATTCAGTACATCTTAGTGAAAACCAATCATGATCACAGATTCAGATACTGGTCCATCACAGCTGACTTGCCTTGGGTATGTGTGTTAGTTGCTCAGTTGTGTCTGACTCTTTGTAAACCATGGAATTCTCCAGGCAAGGATACTGAATTACGTTGCCATTCCCTTTTCCCGGGGATCTTTGTGACCCAGGGATCAAACCTGGGTCTCCTGCACTGCAGGCAGATTCTTTTGTGAGGGAGGTCTAAATGACCGGATTGGATACATAGGTTTAATTCCAGCATGTTGTCATTTACCGCTGCCCACTGAGAATTTAAGAAGTCTTTCATTTTTCACTCAACTGTTTTGAAAATTATCCATAAAAACAGCCAAACTTGTTTGACATGCTTTTAAAAATTTCATCCACATCTGTTACTCTGTATCCTTTAGCCTGGAAACTTATTTTAGCAGTTGTACCAATTACTTAATATGCTGCTTTGCTTGTTTGTTTTACAAAGTCCATAACATAGAGCTCTCCTTGTCATTTGCTTGCTTGTTTGTGTTTGACTATATACTACCTGATTTAAATTATTCGGACATCTAAATGCATCTTCTCAAGAAATCCTTCATTTCCTTCTGTGTAAAAGTATCCTAAGTAACACCAGAATTGCCCATAGTATTGTTTGGTGCTAGAGGAATTTTAAAGAAAATGCAGACTCAATTTTTACTTCATGTTTAGTCAGCACTTTTGAATAAGCCAAGTTAACATCTCCCAGAGATGGGTAAAAATAACAACAGAGGCTGAGAAGGAGGAAGAATAAATAATGTAAATCTTCAAAACCATCCCTTTTAGGATTTTTCTTATTTTTGTGTATCTATTACCCATAGGCATTACCCATAATACAACAGTCTATTAGACAACTGAATTCTGTGGCATTGTGATCTCTATAATTAATAACCTGTCAAAATTGAAAAGAAATACATATAATAAAATATTTAAATAGATAAGCTAAGTATTTCAAAATGTTACAAAAAATACATTTGATTTTTATTCTGAGGGCAAGTTAGTGCTTCTGAGGATGAAGAGTTCATGTTTAAATGGATGAATTTCACCCTGTGTGTGCTCAGTATATCTATGTAAGATCACAGACGTTTCTGAATATTTTTAATGGAAAAATGCCTTGCCATTTCAAACTTTTATTTGAAGGGATATATCTAAATTACGTCAAAATTCATGTTATCCACATACAGTTGTTGTTTACTTATACAGTTGATAATCTTTGAACTGATGTTTTACTCATATCATAGAAGTGATAGAGAAGCCTGAAATTTTATCTGCAGGTACACATATTTTAATTGAAGTATAGTTGATTTGCAGTGTTCTGGGTGTACAACATAATGATCCTGTTACATATATGTATATATAATTGTTGTTGTTCAGTCACTCAGTCCTGTCCGACTCTGCAACCCCATGGACTGCAGCATGCCAGGCTTCCCTGTCTTCTCTATCTCCTGGAGCTTGCTCAAACTCATGTCCATTGAGTCAGTGATGCCATCCAACCATCTCATCCTCTGTCGTCTCCTTCTCCTCCTGCCTTCAATATTTCCCAACATCAGGGTCTTTTCTGAGTCAGCTCTTCCCATCAGGTGGCCAAAGTACTGCAGCTTCAGTATCAATCCTTCTAATGAATATTCAGGACTGATTTCCTATATGATTGACTGGTTTGAGCTCCTTGCTGTCCAAGGAACTCTCAACAGTCTTCGCCAACACCACAATTCTTCAGCGCTCAGCTTTCTTCACCATCCAACTCTCACATCCATACATGACTACTGGAAAAACCATAGCTTTGACTAGACAGACCTTTGTTGGCAAAGTAATGTCTCTGCTTTTTAATATGCTGTCTAGGTTGGTCATAGCTTTTCTTCCAAGGAGCAAGCATCTTTTAATTTCATGTCTGTAGTCACAATCTGCAGTGATTTTGGATCCCAAGAAAATAAAGTTGATCACTGTTTCCATTTGTTTCCCCATCTATTTGCCATGAAGTGATGGGACAAGATGCTATGATCTTAGTTTTTTGAATGTTGAGTTTAAAGCCAGCTTTTTCATGCTCCTCTTTCACTTTCATCAAGAGACTCTTTAGTTCTTCTTCACTTTCTGCCATAAGGGTGATGTCATTTGCATATCTGAGGTTATTGATATTTCTCCTGGCAATTTTGATTCCAGCTTGTGCTTCATCCAGCCTGGCATTTCTCATGATGTACTCTGCATATAAGTTAAATAAGCAGGGTGACAATATACAGACTTGATATACTCCTTTCCCAATTTGGAACCAGTCCATTGTTTCATGTCTGGTTCTAACTGCTGCTTCTTGACCTGCATAGAGTTTTTGTAGGAAGAAGGTGAGGTGGTCTGGTATTCTCATCTCTTTAAGAATTTTCCAGTTTGTTGTGATCCACACAGTTAAAGGCTTTAGTATAGTTACTGAGGCAGAAGTAGATATTTTTCTGGATGTATTTTACATATTATATATACATATTTACATACAATATATATTATCTATATAAGATACATTATACATTTATTATATATGTAATATATTCTTTTTCAGATTTTTTTCCACTATGATACTACAAGATACTGAGTATGGTTCTCTGTGCTATACAACAAGTCCTTGTTGCTGGTAAATATTTTTGTACAACATTTGTTTTGGGTGATTCTAATGATCAAAAAATGCCCCATCCTCTATAATAGTAGCCCTTGCTTAGAGTAGTCCCTGACACATAGGGTGTGTTCAATAAATGAATGATTAGAAAGGAACATCTAAGCTCCCATAGCAGTGAAAGAAAGAACGAGGCCAAACGTATAACATTAAAATCATGATGAAACAACAAGCATGGTGCTTGGATGTCCTCTTTCTGGGGTTTAGGATCCTGGATTTGTGTCATGCATTCTTTACACTCCCTCATCTGAGCCTTGGTTTCCTCGTTGTGTGATCAGATCAAACTTTAAGCTTCAACATGCAAATATTCTATCATGTTTGGTATAACATACCTCCTAACATGGGCTCCAAAATCACTGCAGATGGTGTCTGCAGCTATGAAATTAAAAGACGCTTACTCCTTGGAAGGAAAGTTATGACCTACCTAGATATCATATTGAAAAGCAGAGACATTACTTTGCCAACAGAGGTCCGTCTAGTCAAGGCTATGGTTTTGCCAGGGGTCATGTATGGATGTGAGAGTTGGACGGTGAAGAAAGCTGAGTGCCAAAGAATTGATGCTTTTGAACTATGGTGTTGGAGAAGACTCTTGAGAGTCCCAAGGACTGCAAGGAGATCCAACCAGTCCATCCTAAATGAGATCAGTCCTGGGTGTTCATTGGAAGGACTGATGTTGATGCTGAAACTCCAATACTTTGGCCACCTGATGTGAAGAGTTGACTCATTGGAAAAGACCCTGATGCTGGGAAAGATTGAAGGCAGGAGGAGAAGGGGATGACAGAAGATGAGATGCTTGAATGGCAACACCGACTCAACGGAAATGAGTTTGGGTAGGCTCCGAGAGTTGGTGATGGACAGGGAGGCCTGGCGTGCTGCAGTTCATGGGGTCGCAAAGAGTCAGACACAACCGAGCGACTGAACTTAACTGACCTCTTGACAGATGTGATCCTTGTCAGGATTTTGTGTGTAAGACTAGCAGTCTTCTTAGTTTTACTTCCTTTTTCTACTGCTTTTCTTTATTAGTGTGCAGTCTTTCTCTTATCCAAACAGCGTGCCCAAGCAGTAGTGTTCCTGCTAATATAAACATCAGTTATTTGGTTCTGGAAGAAATCTTACAGATGATCCTTTCCTATTCACTCATTTTTACACAAGACCTGAGATCCTGACACACAACACGGATTGTTTTATTTTTTTATTTTATTTACATTATCGTGTTGGTTTTGCCATACATTGACATGAATCTGCCATGGGTATACATGTGTTCCCCTGGATTGTTTTAAATTTCTCCATGGAATTGGTGGTAAAGCCAAGATTCTTATTTGCTGATTTTTTTCTGATTTGCTGCAAAGAGAGTTCTTTCTGCTCTGTTTTAGTGGCTTAAGAGAGCTGGGTTTATCATTTAGGATTTAATTTGCATCTTATTGTCTTTTCCTATCATTTTTTTTTTCATTTTTCACTACATGAATAGACTTAGTATCCTTCAAGTAACAATCACCAACCTAGAAGAAAGAGTAAAACACATGGGAGTCTGTAAGATGATTATAATTGGTGAAAGTTTATTTTCAACAATGCAACAATCAGAGCAGATTCTCATTGATAAAAAAAAAAAAGTTGTTAGCATCTGAACTTTAATTACCATTCATGTAATCCTAGAATATTCTTTTTATATATGTAATTTCACTTATTTTTATATAGATTTTTGGCCACTTTGTTGCTGTGTGGGCTTTTCTGTAGTTGCAGTGAACAAGGGCAACTTATTGCAGTACACGAGGGCGTCTCACTGCAGTGGCTTCCCTTGATATGGAGCATGGGCTGTAGGGTGCATGGGCTTCAGTAGTTGCTGTGCGTAAGATCTTTAGTTGCAGCTCAGGGGCTCTGGTGGAGATGGGAATGGCAATCCACTCCACTATTCTTGGCTGGAGAATCCCATGGACAGAGAAGCCTGGCGAGCTGCAGTCTGTGGGGTCACAAAGAGTCAGACACGACTGAGTGACTCACTTGCACGCGCACACACACACGGGCTCTGGAACACAGGCTCAGCAGTTGTGTAGCACGGGCATGTGGGATCTTCCCAACCCAGGGAATGGAACCTTGCATCTCCTACATTTGGTAGGTGGATTTTTTTTTTTTACCACTGAGCCACCAGGGAAGCCCTGGAATGTTCTTAACATTGCCAAAACAGACTTCTCAGCTTTTAACTTGGGGCATTTTACTTTTAGGGAATGAAAGAGATAAGAAATAAAATTTTCTTCTCTCTCTAACCACATGAATCCCCCTGCGTTATAGCTCTAAATCCAGAAAACACATCTCCCCTTTCATTAATATTATACTTGGCGGTTTTTTTCCCTGAGACTGGAAGTTGATGACTATTTCAAACACTTCAAATGTTTACCGCTATTTTCTGTGAATTTGCATGTCAATGCCATGGGGACTGTCTCCTTCCTCTCTAATCCTGAGCTGGAAGTGTCAAAGAAAGTGATGAGCAGCAGTTTGCAGTTGGTAGCAAACGCCATTTGCCACACTTGGTAGATCCTTGTACAGTCTTCTCTCTGATGGCAAGTGGGGATGTGCACAAATCTTGGGGCCAGAAACAGTAACTCAAGTACAGTACCTACCCAGAACCCTTCAACATCTGGGAATCATTTAAAAATCCCTCTCACCAGCTAGAAGGAATACTTTTGGCACTAGAAACTGTTCATTCTAAGAGACAACTGAAGTATAAAAGGAATTTTACTCTTGACAATAAGTTAGACTTAAAATAACCTCTGTGCTTTCTTCTTCTTCTTCTTCTTCTTTTTTTTATTACTTTTGCCATACAATGACATGATATCACCATGGGTTTACATATGCTCCCCCTCCAGGACCTCCGTCCCTCCTCCCTTCCCCAGAGAAATCTCGTTGCACCAGCCCCAAGCATCAGTCCTGGGCTGGCGATTGATTAGACATATGGTAATTAACATGTTTTCTTCTTCTTTTTAATGTTTATTTGGCTGCACCAGGTCTTAGTTGAGGCATGTGAGCTCAACATGTGGGACCTAGTTCCCTGAACAGGGATCGAACCCAGGTCCCCTGCATTGGGAATCTTAGCCACTGGACCACCATGAAAATACCTGTGTTCTATTCTTAGATGAAGTGTACCTCCTACATTTCTGTTAAACTTCAGTCTGATAATAAACCGTAAGTCATTTAATGAAGCAGCTGGTTAATTTGATTAAAAGTGGATTAGCCTCACTGTTGTCACGTGAAGTAAAACACGGGGGTGATGACCAGGTCATAAGTGTTTCACTTTGGTTATAAATCAGAAGGCTGTATGTTTCATGGTCACCTGAGATCTTTGCCACACGTTTTTCATCCTTCCTTCCCTGTTGTTTTAGCTCCCACCATGCTTGCTGTTCTCTGAACTCGCATAGCAGTTGCACTCCGTGCTTCAGCTCTTAATTGGGAGCCGTGTTGCCTTTGCAGAACAGAACGTTAGCACTTGAAAGAATCCTGCTAATCCACTCAGCTAACCTCCTCATCCAACAGCAAAAGGCCCCCAAATCATGATTTTTACAATATCTGTATTAGGTACCTAATGTAGAGCAGACTTGAAACTGGCTTGAAACTTCTTCATGCCTAATCCAGGAATTTGCTGTCTTTAAAATGTATTATTTGTGCATCTTCCCAACCAGATTGGGAGGTCCCTTGAAGAAAACTGCACATAAAGCGGTGCATAATGAATGCTTTAGCCTGACTCTCTTATGCCCTCCGGTACATTAGAACTGGAAACAATAGCTGGAAAAGGCCACTTCAGTAAACTTTATACTTGTCATAAAATCCTGTTGCAACAGACTGCTTTTTAAAAAATTTTTAAAACATCTAGAAAGTGTAATTGCTTCTTGGAAGTTTTAACATGAATCATTGCATAGACTCTAAAATCTATATCCAAATATAAAGTAGTAATTTGATAAAGAGAGATTATTTGGATGATCCTGCTTTCCTAGGTTATGAGAAACCTCTTCTCTGTTCACTTAAAATTTTATAAGGAAAACTATTTCTCCTAGGCATCCACATTTCTGAAGGATTCAGGGATCTTTGGATAAATGCTAATTATAGGATCAGGGCAGAAAAAGATCATAAGGTGTGCCTGGCTGTCATTAGTGCCCCGGAGTAAGGAAGTGCTAAAAACAGACAAACTGACAGAGAGAGTGCATCAGAGGAGCACAGGATCCAAGCGACAGAGTCCCCACTGACTGAAGATGGGATGATTTGAGTGACAAAATAAAGTAAGGTTGGGTTACAGTACAACGCATAAGGTGAGTACCCATGAGTCCATGTTTATATTAGCGAATAGTTGAGTTCATAAATGAATGGAGGAGAAATGCATCAGCCCAGCAGAAGAATTCTAGATATTTTATGTAATAGATACTCTGCCCCAAGGAAGTGAAGCATAAACCTCCCTCTCTGAGTGTGAATCACACACAGTAACTTCCTTCCAAAGGGCATGGAGTGCGGAAAAAGTAGAGTAAGTAGCTTTATGGTGGAGAAACCCAGTGAGACCTCAGCCCATAGTGAAGCGTCAGGGTAACACCCATAGTGAAGCGTCACAGTCATTTATGTGCCCTTGATATGAAGTGATTAAAATGAAACCTTACCCCTTTGGTCTTCCTGCCAAAATCTGTAACTCTACGCTAATCATGAGAAAACTTGAGAAACTTCCCGACAGAGGAACGTTTTACGAAATCCCTGACCACTACTCAAAGCTGTGAAGGTCACCAAACACAAGGAAAGTCAGAAACTATCATAGCTACGAGGAGCTTAGGGACACATGACAACTCAGTGTACTGTGTTATCATGAATAGGATCCAGGGACAGAAAAGGCACATAAGGTAAAAAATAAGAAAATCCAAACTAAGTATGGTGGTTTAGACACTAAGCTGTGTCCAGTTCTTGCAACCCCATGGATTGTAGCCCACAAGGTTCATCTGTCCAGGGGCTTTTCCAGGCAGGAATACTGGAGCGGGTTGCCATTTCCTTCTCCAGTGGATCTTCCCGACCCAGGGATTGAACCCAGGTCTCCTGCATTGCAGGCTGATTCTAGTATGTACTTTCATATTAAGTAATGTATCAATATCAGTTCAACAAAGTTAACAAAGGTGCCATGTTAATCATCGGGGAACTGGGTGTAGGTTTATGCGAACACTCTATACTGTGTTCATAAATATGGTAAAAGTTGACTTAAATAAATAGGCAAAATATTGGAACATGCATGTTACAAAATTAAGTATATGAATTGCTACCAAGCCACATGAAAAGATGCTCAGCCTCATTAGTCATCGGGGATATGCAAATTAACCCCACAATGGAATACCATGGCACCTGACAATGCCAAGGTGTGCTGGGTGACTTCTGCAACTGGAATGCCTTCAGACTGTTGGTCAGGATGCAAACTTATAAAGCTAGTTAGGAAAACACGTCAAGGGTGTCTTAAAAATTTAAACATATGCTTTCCCTTTGTCCCAGAAATTAAGCTCCTAGATATTTACTCAAAAGAAATAAAAACATGTCAACACAAAGACATGCACTAAGTATTCATAGCAGCTTTATTTATGAGATCCCAATCCTGTAAATTAGTAAGAAGTTTCTTATAACAAACTGTGTTCAATAATGAAATGATGACTACACGTTATTCTAGTAATTTTGCTATGTGTATTGTCTCGAGAATATCAAGGTGTTATATAAAGACGAAGATGGTAACCCCCTGCTTCATGTTAGCCTTATTATCACTTATTCATATCTGTTCAAGGGTAACCAATCTATCTTTAAGCAATTTCTCCTTAGAGATTTCCACTCCAATTCTAATTAGCCAGTCAGAGTCAAAACCAGTAGGATGACTTTTCTCCACATCACCAAGATTCTTTTTCAGGGTGCTTTTAAGCTCTAGATAGTTCAAGTCAGATCTATTTCAAAGGAGGTTCTGATTTTTCTTTTCTGTGGGACGTTTGGCTGATTCTCTAAATAAAAGAAGTCTTTGCACTAATGAAAAATGGTTAGATTCCTGGTTGTGTGTTATTCACCCCTGAATTAGATTGAGTGTTGTTTTTTGTTTCTTTAGTATTATACTCCAAAAAGTGAAAATTAAAGTCGCTCAGTTGTGTCCGACTTTTTGTGACCCCATGGACTACACAGTCCATGGAATTCTCCAGGCAAGAATACTGGAGTGGGTAGCCTTTCCCTTCTCCAGAGGATCTTCCCAATCCAGGGATCAAACCCAGGTCTCCCACATTTCAGGTGGATTCTGTACCAGCTGGGCCACAAGGGGAACCCATTATACTCTGAACCAAAATGCAAAATTGATGTATTGCATTTAGTTTTCTAATAAAGATGTAATGTTTACAATTCTGGTTGTGCTTATAAAGTAGCAGTCATTTCTATAAAAAGTGAAAAATATATATAACTATGCTGATATTTTGGCTTTTATTAAATCATAGCATCTAAGTAGTGGTTAAATATTTAATAATTCAAGCCCAAATTGTTGCCTTCAAGACATATTTTCATAATGTTTGAGTAAAACAGAATTATTTCAAATCTACTAACTACTAGTATTTAATAACATATTCTGTTGAGTTTGTCTCACTTATCTTAAAAACACTCAGGTAGCATATACTAAAATTAAATGGTGGGGCATCTCCATATATTTCTACCAATACTAATATTTTGCCTCTGATTTAAAAATCTGGCTATTGGCAATGAAGATAATCCATGAGACCTTGCTTCTTATAGAGAATTGTTCTAAAAGATGTATTTCTTTATTATTTAGATATTATTTATTACATATTTCCAAACTTAATTGTGTGGAGCCAAGAATTACTTTTAAAAATATTCTGTAAGTTCAGATTCTTCACTTTGTCCTGCAAACAGCATGAGTAAATCACTTCTCAGCAGCAAAGAGAAAATAAAAGTCATAGGGACACAGTAAGGTTATTTGCTAGGACAGTTCTGGACTATGCCTGAGTTAAGACACAGTCACACATACGTCTGTGTGTGCTCAGTTGTGACGAACACTTTGTGACCCTGCAGGATCACACAGAATTGGACACAACTGAAGCGACTTAGCACGCACACGCGGACTGGAACCTGCCAGACTCCTCTGTCCATGGGTTTATCCTGGAAGGAATACTAGAGTGGGTCACCATTTCCTCCTCCAGGGGCTCTTCCCAACACAGGGAGGGCACCAAAGTCTCCTGCGTCTCCTGCATTGGTAGGAGGATTCTTCACCACTGTGCCATCTGGGAAGCCAGTCACACATATGAGGATAATCTTAAAAGGAGCTGTGCTCTTACCAAGGTATTTTTCACAATTTGGAGGGCAGAGTTTTGCTTAGGAACAATAATATAGTCTCTCAATATCAGTGTCAAAGCAAGAGAAATATATGAGTCAAGATTCATTAATTCACACCTTCCTTTCCCTCCCAAATCAGGGACTAACATTCATTTCCCTGCTTCTGAGCAAACCCATTCATCTGGGATGTATTTTTTAAAATACTTATTATTTATTTGGCTGCACTGGGTCTTAGTGGCAGTACGCAGGATCTTTAGTTGCATCATGCAAACTCACAGCTGTGGCGTGTGGGATCTAGTTCCCTGACCAGGGATCCCAGGCCGCCTGCCTTGGTAGTGGAGTCTTAGCCACGGGACCACCAGGGAAGTCCTGGAGGTATTTTTGATGACTCCCTGCATTGTCAGTTTAATGAGTCACTTAGCCATGCTAGTTTTAACCTTCAAATATCTATAGAATACTAGGCACAGGTGACTAGACTGGAATCAGTCCCTGGATCATATTGTCACCTTCTCATCCCTACATTACTGACAGACTCCCTGAAGTCCCTGCCCTGGATGTGTAACGGTCTTCTTACCTTGAAAACCTGACCACCTGCTTAAAACTGCACTCACTGCTCAACACTTTCTATCAAGGTCTCTGCACACTTGCATGGTTTGCCCATGATTTCATTTTCACTCTGTCTCTTCCTTTTCTGTGACCAGCAGATACACTGGGCTCCTCTCGTTTACACTCTCGTAAACCCTGCCGCATGACCCCTGCACAAAGCTAATCCTCAGCCTGAAATGTTCCTGTCACTCAAAGCACCTTTCACATGCCTACGTCTGTACAGATGTCTGTTTTCCTGAGAAGTGACTCATGTTCCCTAGAGTGGACAGGAAACCCTGTTCACACACCCTTTCTTTTTACAGTATCAGTATATATATATTTTTAATTTTACTGTTTGTGTTTAATGATATGACAAACACATGGATATTTGGCTCAACATCTTATTCTAGAATTAAGCAAATATTTTCTGATGAATGAACAAATACTGATAACTCCCCTCCTTTGTTCCTGGCAGTGATCTGGCTCCTGCAGAAATAACTGCAAATTCCTTGGGGATGAACTGTTAATAGATAATAAACACATGTCAGGAAGTGTGTAGAAATACTATGTCGTTAGTTCTACGGATAAGGAAAAAACCTGTTAAACCCTAGAAGGAGATGGAGTGACGGGAGGGTAAGCTGTCATTTTCTACCCCCTGGCCAGAGACCATCTCTTGGAGAAGCTGGCTCTGGAGAAGGCATTAGATGACCTGAGACATCCTGCTTTCCGGTCACATCGCGGAGGGTCTTGCAGGCATCTTGGAATTTTATTCTGAGTGAGATGAGAAGTCATCAGAGAGTTATGAGCGGGGTGTGATGTGGTCTGACTCAGTAAATAAAGTGATGTGTTCTGAATAACTGATAATGGCTCCCCTGGTTGTTCCATGGAGTACAGACTCTACCCCGGAAAAGGCAGCAGAGCGTAGATTAGTGATCAGATTACTATAGTCTTGTCGAAGAGAAGCGTTTGGATTCTAGATGTTTGGAAGGTAGTGCTTTCAGGATCTGATGGAGGAAAGCATGTGAATGGGTGAAAGAGAAGGGTATGCAGATGACCCCGAGATTTTAGTGTCAGCAGCTGTAGGAGAACTACTAGTAATTATTTTAAATGCTGTTTATTGATTTATTTGGCTGTGCCAAGTCTTAGTTGTGGCATGTGGGATCCAGCTCCCTTGTTGCAGAAACCACTAATGGAGAAACCAAGCACCAGACTTGGAGAGTTGGAGAACTCAGGTTTGTTACACCGGCGGTTCCAGAGGAGTTAACACTCCAAGCTCTGAGCCCCAAACAAAGGGGTTACGGAGTTTTTATAGACAGACTGTAGTGGGAAACATTAGCTGTTAATAGGCTGGTTTAAACTAAGCGGTTTCACATGCTTGGGAACAGCAGTCAAGATGGGGAGGAGGATGCCTGACCTGGACAGGCATTATGAAGCAGGTTTGCAGGGGCTGGGTGACTGCAAAGAGCAGGACAAGGGTGAGTCAGATAAGCTCCAGTTCCTAGTATGGTGAGTCCCCACGTTCTGAGACTACATGACCTACATGATCCAGACTTTGCAAGGGGAAAGCTGAGTTACGGAGGCAGAAGGAGCAGGAGGTTATGTAACAGTTTAACTTTTCCTCTTCACTCTGACCAGAGATTGAACTTGGATCCCACCCCCCACCTCCACTCCACATTGGGAACACAGAGTCTTAGCCACTGGACCACCAGGGAGATCCCCAAAAGTAATTTTTAGAAAACTCAATTTTCTTCATAGGTGAAATTACTTCAACATAACAAATCACTTATAGCACTAGAAACTCATGAACATGCTCAGGGGACTCTATAATGAAATATTGACATTGCACTGTGAAGAAATTATAAAATATTTATATAGTGGTAATTAATTTTTAAATTTTTATAAAGTGTTGGTCTTTAAGACCAACACAGAGCCTGATATGAATTTCTCAGTTCAGTTCAGTTGCTCAGTCATGTCCAACTCTTTCCGACCCCATGGACCATAGCACTCCAGGTCTCCTTGTTCATCACCAACTTCCAAAGTTTACTCAAACTAATCTCATTGAGTCGGTAATGCCATCCAACCATCTCATCCTCTGTCATCTCCTTCTCCTCTTACCCTCAATCTTTCCCAGCATCAGGGTCATTTCAAATGAGGCAGCTCTTCACATGAAGTGGCCAAAGTATTGGAGTTTCAGCTTCAACATCAGTCCTTCCAATGAACCCCCAGGACTGATCTCATTTAGGATGGACTGGTTGGATCTCCTTGTAGTCCAAGGGACTCTCAAGAGTCTTCTCCAACACCACAGTTCAAAAGCATCAATTCTTTGGCACTCAGCCTTCTTTATAATCCAACTCTCACATCCACATATGACTACTGGGAAACCCATAGCTTTGACTAGATGGATCTTTGTTGGCAAAGTAATGTCTCCGAGTTTTAATATGTTGTCTAGGTTGGTCATAACTTTTCTTCCAAGGAGTAAGCATTTTTAGTTTCATGGCTGCAGTCACCATCTACAGTGATTTTGGAGCCCCCAAAAATAAAGTCAGCCACTGTTTCCACTGTTTCCCCATCTATTTGCCATGAAGTGATGGAGCTGGATGCCATGATCTTAGTTTTCTGAATGCTGAGCTTTAAGCCAACTTTTTCACTCTCCTCTTACACTTTCATCAAGAGGCTCTTTAGTTCTTCTTCACTTTCTACCATAAAAGTAGTGTCATTTGCATATCTGAAGTTATTGATATTTCCCCAGCAAATCTTGATTCTAGCTTGTGCTTCCTCCAGCCCATCATTTATCATGATGTACTCTGCATATAAGTTAAATGAACAGGGTGACAATATGCAGCCTTGACATACTCCTTTTCATACTTGCAGCCAGTCTGTTGTTCCATGTCCAGTTCTAACTATTGCTTCCTGACCTGCATATAGATTTCTCAGGAGGCAGGTAAGGTGGTCTTCTTTTCCCATCTCTTTAAGAAGTTTCCACAGTTTCTTGTGATCCAGACAGCAAAAGGCTTTGTCATAGTCAATAAAGCAGAAGTAAATGCTTTTCTCGGAGAAGGCAATGGCAACACACTCTTGCCTGGAAAATCCCATGGTCGGAGAAGTCTGGTGGGCTGCAATTCATGGGGTCACAAAGAGTCAGAACCAACTGAGCAGCTTCACTTTCACTTTTCACTTTCATGCATTGAATAAGGAAATGGCAACTCACTCCACTGTTCTTGCCTGGAGAACTCCAGGGATGGTGGAACCTGGTGGGCTGCCGTCTATGGGGTTGCATAGAGTCGAACACGACTGAAGTGACTTAGCAGCAGCAGCAGTAGCAGATGCTTTTCTGGAACTCTCTTGCTTTTTCAATGATCCAGCAGATGTTGGGAATTTGATCTGGTTCCTCTGCCTTTCTAAATCTAGCTTGAACATCTGGAAATTCTAGGTTCACATACTGTTGAAGCCTGACATGGAGAATTTTGAGCATTACTTTGCTAGCATGTGAGTTGAGTGCAATTGTGCAGTAGTTTGAACATTCTTTGGCATTGCCTTTCTTTGGGACTGGAATGAAAACTGACTTTCTCCAGTCCTGTGGCCACTGCTGAGTTTTCCAAATTTGCTGGCATATTGAGTGCAGCGCTTTCACAGCAACATCTTTTAGGATTTGAAATAGCTCAACTGGAATTAAAAAATCTGAAGACAGGCACCTAGAGCCTGTGCTCTGCAACAAGAGAAGCCACTACAATGAGAAGCCTGCACCCTGCAATTGGAGAGTGGCCCCTGCTCTCTACAATTAGAGAAAGCCCCTGTGCAGCAATGAAGACCCAGCTCAGCCACAAATAAATAAATAATCAATAAATACAGAGTGGGTAGGTGTCAAAAAATAAATAAATGAAGAATTTTCACAGCTCTGAATCTCACAAACACTTCTATAAAGTGAGCAAGGAGGACCATCCATTTTTTAAAAAAAATTTTTTTAAAGAGATTATGCAGGTGTGATATAATGATTCAGAGAGCTGGAAAGCATGGAAGCTGTCAGACAGGATGTAGGCTGTGGTACAGTCCAGGCTTTATGTCCGAGGAGCTCTACACAACCTGTGGTTTAGGCTGTGATGATGTTTAAGGACAAGGATGGGATGGTACAAGCCATTCCTGGGGCCCGTTGGGAATTAAAGCAATGCGAAAAGACGAGGCCAGGTGAGCTGAGTGGATCTGAGGAGGCTCATACCAGAGCCAGCACACTTGATGGTGTTTTAGTTTGTACAGACCTGGGATAAAGCCACTCAATTGAAAATTACCTTGTTAAACTTCTCACAGTAACTGTCGATCATATATTTGGTAAAAGTAGTGAAATGTAAATTTTTTGCAAAAAGTATATCAGCCCATGTTATCATGAAGCTTGGAAAAACAATTAACATCTGCATTATGACTCCATTATGTATTCATCTATATTATGCCTGAAGTATCTCAGTCCTCCCGTTTCATGACCAGAGACACAGGATTTTTTAAATGTAGCATTCGTCATATAGGTGAATGCATAACACAGGATTTTGTAACTGAATATAACTATGTAAGTGATCAGAAAGAGCAGACCAGAGAAACATGGACATATCAGTAGGGATGCTGATTTTTTTAAATACTGAATTAAAACTTTACCACCAGAATTAGATGTTTCAAAGTAGTTTCTAAGAACTTGAGTTTGTGGAGGGATGTTAGTGCAGTGAAACGGAGAAATGAAGTACCATGTGAACATTTAAACTTTTTTTTAGCCGGACAGTCTGTTTTGTTCTCCTGTGAGAGAAAAAACATAAGGTCATTCTGTGCATCAGCTGAATTATTTGGACCTGTTGCCATGACATGCTTCTGGAGGAATTTATTTGCTGGTTCATCTGTTTTTAATCATTGTTCACTTACAATTATATCTGAATAACTATTCTCTTCTAATCCTATCTGAATACTTTGAAAAAAATGTATATTCCCCTAAATGATACTAGAAACTTAAAATTATAACCTGGGGCAAACTTTTAATTTAGCTGTTAAAATATTTCTGTCTTTGGTGTATTATATGACAGGAGAAAAGTTGGTATTACCTTTGTGTTTGATTATTAAAATGTGTGTTCAATTCTAAATGAAACATTAGATAAGAATGCTAATTTTAAAAAATCACATATATTTGTAAAGATATACTTTTTTAAAGAACTGGAATGATTATTTTAATGTAGCTTTTGTCATCTGACAATCTCCTGGGAGATATTAATAGAGAAAGCTAGATTCAGGCCCATGGTTCACTGTAAAGTAAATAGACGTGGTTTTTTTTTTTAATCTTGGTGTGTATAATATTTTTTTTCAGTGGCTTGGGAAAAGCTAGTACAAGAAATGAACCAATAAATGAAAACAGGTATTGTCAACAGATCAAGGTAAATACTTTAGATAAATCAGTGGATAAAATGATATTAAGGGTCATGTCCTATATATCCCTAAAAACACAGATAATCATTATTAATCACAAATTCATGTTGCATAAATAAATATGAAACCTAATTAAAACCTAAAGATTTTGTATCTACAAGGAAACTAGTCAAGGCAACTAATAACTTTATTTTGAAATTGTGTAACATTCACAAGCAGTGGCAAAAAGAGTTACTCAGAGTTCTGAAAAATAGGCCTGAGTCTGGAGAAACTGCTCTGACCCAAACCTTTTTAGAGAAAGGGAGTATCTCCAGTTTTTACTGCGTCCCCTGTCATCCTACCCACAGATTTAAACAGATATTAGAAATTGTGAGGAGTGGTTAAAATGTAGCAGTTGGTGAAACACTGAGCTGGTACAAACTTGGCTGGTTTTTTTAACCCATTCTGTTAGCTTTTCAACCCTAAAGAACAATTTGTAAAGCCTCCAAATGACATGGTAAGATAGAACTAACAGCCCTGTTGTGAATTGGAAATCAATAAAACATTAAAAATGCAAATACATTCTTGTTAATATGATATAATTGTGAGGAACTTTTAGGCATCCAATTACCATTTAACACAAAAGCCTGTAAGGATTTAATTAGGAATTCTTCACCTAATTGAGGTCAAGATTGTTAGCAGTGGATATCTAATTAGCTTGCTTGGGCAGCTGTCTTTTTGAAAACTCCCTAGGAAAAATCCTTTCTTAGATGATAATCACCCTCACCCCCTACCCCCACACATAAAATGTGTGTAAAAGCTATTGAAATCCTATACCTGAGTAAATGATATTATAGTACCTTCAGCTTTCTGGTTTTGACTGCGTGTTGTATGATCACTGGGGGGAGCTGAATGAAGGGTACCCAGGAACTCTGTGTGGCTACTTCTGCAGCTTCTTGTGTTACACAACTTCAAAATAAAAAGTTACTTAAAATGTGTCCTTCGCTCTCAGAATTACAAGAGTATTTGAATCATCTACTTTCTCATTTTGTGGTTATGTGATTATTTTAGACAGTCATTGATTTCATGAAATAAGGCCAAATTAATATAGCACTTGATATAGTTCAAGTAAATACCAGTTTGTGATCCATAATTAATTAAGAGGACCTCACATCAAGATTGCCAGAAGAAATATCAATAACCTCAGATATGCAGATGACACCACCCTTATAGCAGAAAGTGAAGAGGAACTAAAGAGCCTCTTGATGAAAGTGAAAGAGGAGAGTGAAAAACTTGGCTTAAAGCTCAACATTCAGAAAACTAAGATCGTGGCATCCGGTCCCATCACTTCATGGGAAATAGATGAGAAAACAGTGGAAACAGTGTCAGACTTTATTTTGGGGGGCTCCAAAATCACTTCAGATTGTGACTGCAGTGATTAAAAGGCGCTTACTCCTTGGTAGGAAAGTTATGACCAACCTAGATAGCATATTGAAAAGCAGAGACATTACTTTGCCAACAAAGGTCCATCTAGTCAAGGCTATGGTTTTTCCAGGGGTCATGTATGGATGTGAGAGTTGGACTGTGAAGAAAACTGAGCCCCAAAGAATTGATGCTTTTGAACTGTGGTGTTGGAGAAGACTCTTGAGAGTCCCTTGGACTGCAAGGAGATCCAACCAGTCCATCCTAAATGAGATCAGTCCTGGGTGTTCATTGGAAGGACTGATGTTGAAGCTGAAACTTTGGCCACCTCATGGGAAGAGTTGACTCATTGGTAAAGACCCTAATACTGGGAAGGATTGGGGGCAGGCAAAGGGGACAACAGAGGATGAGATGGCTGAACAGCATCACCAACTTGATGGACATGGGTTTGGGTAGACTTCAGGAGTTGGTGATGGAAAGGGAGGCCTGGCATGCTGCAATTCCTGGGGTCGCAAAGAGTCTGCCATGGCTGAGCAACTGAACTGAACACATCAGAGTAACCCACCTAAAAATTGTTGGAGAAAATTTCCCTGGCAGTTCACATTCCTAATTTGCTCTCAGCCCGATTATACAGTTTCAACACCCAGGTATAAAAACTCAGCTAGCAATAAAATCCAAAATAAAGCCATCAAATTAATCTCCTTTGCCTAATGGAATAAATAGCCCATTTTACGTTATTTAAGATTAAGGCTTTCCTAATTATTTTAATGGAAAATAGATAAAAAGACAGTATTTTATAATAGGCTAATAAGAACCAAGGGAGATTTATGGTTGTAGACTCTAGAGCCTCCAAGAGCAGCAATGACCAAATTTTGTTCCCTGATCATCTGTGCTTCAAAGTAGTTCAGGAAAAAGAGAAGGCGATAGCCATAGAAATTGTGTAGTTATTCATATATAATGTGTATTTTCATGTTGAAAGATCTGAGAATTTATTTTGTTTATACTCAGTATATACTGAGCAAAATTTGGTCTTGGAATCCTCTCCCCAATTTCCAGTTAACTTTTAAAATCAGCATTCTACGGAACTCATGTTGGGAATGCCTAGTTATAGAGTAAAAGTTTGCTTCCTAATGAAGTCTAGAGTCAGCAACCCCAGTTAGAAATGTGTATCACACAGAGCCTGGGCTGGTCATTTAAAAACTAGGAATTAGTTACTCACTTCAGTGACTAACAATTTTTGTTAGAGCTACTTGACTCCCCATATGTGTTTTTAATTTGCAGTTTTAAAATTGCATCTTAAAAAAAAAAACAGATGAACCATTTATTTTTTTTTTCTTGTTTATGTCATGAAAGTCAAGCTCTATGTGACTGGAAGCCTTCTTCAGAGTCCAACAAGAATTGGTCCACTTTCCTTAGCGCTCAATACTCCCCAGCTATACTGGGGAGCCAAGTCCTTCCCTACTCTCTTGGCGTCATCACCACTATTTCCTCCACCTAGCGTCACTCGCCTTGAATTGACAGTACTGCCTTTTTTTATATTCTCATCTGCTGACCTGAAACAAATAGACTGTCAGCTCTTTCTCCAGCAAAGGTGGGTTTATTGTGGCTTGGGAAAGAATTGCATTTGGAGGGGTGGTCTGCCCCTGTGGTGAGTCCCGTCAGAGCCCCTTCTGGGAAGGGAAGACTCTTAAAAGGGGGCAGGAAGCTGGGAACAGGGGGTCCGTGGCTCCTCATCGGCAGTGTCCCTGCCAGCAGAGGAGACTTTCCTTCCCCCTGCGGGCTCTGCTGTCTTCTCGGGGCTTGAGAGCTCCCCATTCTGGCCCCCAAGTCTGCTGAATTGAGGCTTCTGTTTACTTTTTGCACACTCATTCATTTGCCATTTCAGTGTCACTTCAGATGATGTGTGAAGATGTAAGGCACTACGATTGTAAGACTCTAGGTAGGGAAGTTCTCTGACTGTCAGTGGGAGAGGAAGCTCTGTCTGAAATTGCTCAAGTCTGGATGTTGTGATTAGCATCCCAAGAAAACCTGTGCATATCCCTGCCGCAATGGGGATGGGTCGTTGGGAAGTGAGTCATTGTGAAGGTGGATTCCTATGGTCCCATGAATGGAGATGTAGGGCTGAGGCTGGGGGAGCTTCAGCAGAAGCGTGCCCAAGGCTGTGGCACTGGGGTATTTACATCTAAACTGTTAGTTGGGCAAACTGTTGTGCTAGACTTGTCAGACCTTCAGCAGTGATTGTATATTTGACTCGCTTCACGTTCTAACTGCTAGCCGATGCCTGAGTGTGTCGCAAGCTCTCTCCATGGGTATTTGACTTCTCCTGTGCCAATAGCTCTTCTGTTTGCCTATTCTCATTAAGACCCCAGTCAACTCCACATCACTGAGTGAATGGACATCATTCACTCACAAGGGTACTTCATTTCTTAAGCAAAATCTTAATATTCTCCTCTTCTTACACCATCCGTTCCAAATCTGTGGCCTGACATGAATGGGGCCTGACATGTAAGAAGAGGAGAATGTTAAGATTTTGCTTAAGAAATGAGGTACCCTTGTGAGTGAATGATGTTCACTCTTCAAACACTCATTTCTGGCTATCACCATTCCATAGCTAGCGAGGAACTTTCTGTTGCAAATCTGAATTAGCTTTGCAGCCCTTTGGTGAAGAAGTGTATTCCCTTGATAAATCAGGGGGTTTATCAACCAGTCCCAGCGCTTAGCCTCTTCACCTGTTTTTCCAAACTCTCAATCAGCAGCTACTACGTGGCTCATATATTTTTAGATATAAAGATAAAAAAGAGCAGTACTCAGCATTATATGATAGTTTAAAATAACATTTACCCATTGACCTTGACATTTTTATGAAAGTGTTCAAAATTAGCTCTTCCTTCTTTTACCCTTCACTTTAGACTTGATTCTGCACAAATGTTGATAGAAAGCTAAGGTGTGAGTGAAAATACAGAATATATAGAAAAATACAGAATTAGCATACAGAAATGTACCTATTAAAATGTAAATATATATCTACACATATATATGTATAGGGCTTGAAAATCCATACAAGCACAGCCCTTAAAATTGCCTGAATGAGACTGAAAGGCTCATTCACAGTAATAAAAACAGCAGTTTTATAAAATGCCAAAGTTACAGTAATAAAAGAGGCAAATGCTTCCCACATGTTAGAGACTGTCCCTCACAAGTCAGCAGTTACGCTCAACAATTATGTGGTAAGCACTTGCATTAGAGATTTTTCTGACTGAGTTCCTTCCAATAAAGATGGTAGGTCTGTTAGTAGAATATGAACAGTGAACTAGAATCAGGAAAAGGGAAGCAAACAACATTCTTGAGCCACAGAATAAAATCATTTCGTTTCAAGTTAAAGTCATTCTGATGAGTTTTGACCTAAAACCTTCAACATAACTGATGTTACAGATCTAGGTGCAGCTCTTTAGTTTTGTGAAGATGCGACCTGTGTTCTAAAATCCTTTTTATAGAATGCCAGTAAGAGGTAAAATAAATCACCTGTCTCAAATTGGTGTTTTAGCAAACATTTATTTCTCTGTTAGAAAATATGCCAGATAACTTTTGAACCAGATGAATTGGTAGTTTTTCCACTGAATCTGTATACCTTGTTGAAATAGTTTCTAATATGTGTTTGTAAATGGTCGCCTTCATGAGAAAAGCTAAATGGAAGCATAAAGTATTTTGTTACTAACATACCTCAAAAGTCAAAATATAACCAAATATAAAATAATTTTCAGAGAAAGTAGTTGCATTAACAGTTTAACACATTAACAGTTGCATTTGAATGCAATAATTGTTGGCTTGGTTTTCACTTTGCCCTAACAGTCAATTATGAGTTAATGTGTGGTCTATGTGTTTATTCTTTTATCAAATTGTTTTTCCTCTTTTTTAATGAGTGAAAA
The DNA here is from genome assembly GCA_007570785.1 of Antilocapra americana. Lineage (NCBI taxonomy): Eukaryota > Metazoa > Chordata > Mammalia > Artiodactyla > Antilocapridae > Antilocapra > Antilocapra americana. Next base: position 162,256 of record ML663572.1, read on the forward strand.
TATTATGATTTAGCCATGTAACAGTTTCAAACCTACCCCCCCTTTTTTTAAAGAAATTCTCATCACTATATGCCACTATCCCAGTTGCATTTTAGAAAGATGATGGAGAGAAAGTGTTTAGCAAATCTTAACAGTCTCTGTGTCTCTTAATTAAAGATGTGGTCAAGTGGGCTGGTGAGTTGCGTGCTCAGTTGTGTCTGACTCTTTGTGAACCCATGGACTGTATCCTGCCAGGCTACTCTATCCATGGGATTTCCTAGGCAAGAAGACTGGAATGGGTGGCCATTTCCTTTTCCAGGGATCAAACCTTGGTCTCCCGCGCTGGCAGATGGGTTCTTTACTGGATTAAAAGACAACAGTTCTCCAGGACAGGTGGGAATGGGAACAGCTCGTTCCTGGACAGCTGGGGAAGGCAGTTTTTGTTGCCAGACCTTTCAAATGTCTCTGTATTGTCATCCCTGAGATGTGTCTCCTCAAAGTGGTAAAGAGTGTAAAGGATGGAGAGATACTGTTCTTCTCAAATTTGGGCAGAGGGTCCTGTTCTCCTGCACAGGGAGGCTGCGGTGGGGGCAGCTGCTCTGGGCGTATCTACACCCCTTTGCATCACAGTTTGTCTGCCGTCTTTGGGAAATACAACATGGCAGCCTTTCAGCTACTGCAAATAGTTTAAAATTGTCAGGGCCATGAGGAAGTGAGGAGAAGTACGGAAGGATAAAGGGATTGAGAGAAGCCACCCAGATGGCTGAAGTCTGAGGAACTCGATGGCAGTGAAACAGGGGCGATCCCTAGTAGAAGTCATCATTGACCTAAATGATTGACTTTTAGGTCAATCATTGACAAACAGAGGGCCAGATGCTTCTCCAACACAGATGGGTTCATCCCATGGCGAGGGAACGAAATGCTTTTATAGAGGAGAATAGGAAGCCGGGGTCTAGGAAGGGTAACCAGTCTGTGGCTTTTCCTTGGTTGAGTCCTTCCCTGGAAAAGCAGAGTCGGAATTCTTCCTGTCGGGTTCTACTGTCTTCACAGGGCATGAGAACTTCCTCTCTGGTCTCCTAACTCTGAGATTTCTCTTAATTGTTTATGTCAGTCAAGAATAAGATTGTGGGTGAGTGGTATTCGACTTGAAGCTGTGTTTTTGTTCCTATATGTATTGCACAGAGAAGCCAATTCTGACTCCATGTTAGAACTGTTTCTTTGAGTTGCTTCTCGTTGCTTTTGTTGTTATGATCATACAGAATGGCCTGCCTCAGAGAATCCTGCCCCTCTGACTCTTAAATTGAAGTGCCTTTGTTCAGAACGCTGTCCACCTGCAGATGGCAGGAAGGAGGGAATTAACACAAACCCTGTCCGAAACTTGCCATTCTAGGAGATACTTGCCTCTAGGAGATACCAATGGTCTTTTTACTTTGCTCCCTCACCTTCCCATCTCTGAGCTGTAGAAGAACGTGGCATCCAGACCCCAATAAGATGGGTATTTTGAGGTGCTAGCCTGCCATCTACTCAGTCAGTGATCCACGCCCCCCACCTCCCCCAAATAAAATCTCTTCTTTGCCTCAACTCCTCGTCTCTCAGATTCATTCACCTGTCCTGCAGCGAGCAGAGCAAACTTGGACTTGGTAACATAAGGATCCCGTTCTCTGTTCCTCCCAAATCCTAATTCTTCAGTTAAGACTGCCAAATAACTGATTGCCATAAGTGAAGTTCTGTGGTATTTTAGTGATTGTGTAGACATAGAGAAAATTATTTTCCAGTTGATGCCATGTGGAATAGAAACCATTATTCCCAGGACAGAGAGCTGACTTAAATCTGTAAAGCATGATCAGAGAGCCAGAGGGCGAGGAGGTAGCACACACACGTTTGGGGAGGCATTTTAGAAATCCCTGAAGACATGTTTACGTGATAAAAGCAGAGCTATCAAAATAGAGATGAGGGTCTGGCAGCCCAGGTCAACAGAAAGGAATGGGCTGGAAGCCTTTTCCAGGGGCCTGCCCACCCAGTAGGTGCGGCTGACTCAGGCGTCTGGTGAGGGCCCCCAGCTGCTGATGGCCCGTGCCCTGTGCAGCGAGTGGCAGCTGGCCCCGGGCTCGAGAGTCCCCGGTGCCCCTTCCCTCGTCAGGGCAGCCCACGCCGTCTTAGGGTGTAGAGGCTGAGGCTCTTCAGGAGGTGTCAGGCAGGCGGGGTCAGAGAACTGTCCAGGGGCTCTTGGACCCGAGGAGCGGGACGCTCCTGGTCCTGCCCTCCTGCTCCCAGGGCTTTGCCCAGCTGCTGGACCTGCTCACGGTACGAGGTGCCACTTCTGGTGTTTTCAGGTGCAGCACCAGGCGCCGGGCGCTGGGACTGCAGGCTCTCGTGCCGGGGGCCTCAGACGTCCTGCAGGCAGCGGCCGCGCCCCGTCCGGGGAGCCGCCGCTGCACCCACGCCTCATCCTGGGCAGGGCCGCCACGTCGGGCTCCAGGCTGCGGCCGCGAAGTGGCCGTGAGCCCCGTTTCAAGTGTGTAGACAGTAAAAATGCGGGATGCTTTGAGTGACAGTGTTGAGGTTTTCAGAAGAATTCAGCTTGCCCACGTGAACATATTGCTTCTCAGAGTATCTGGGCTCTCGCCGACCTGGCTTCGTGGAAATAGCCATCTTGTTCCTGTTTAATGTGCAGCATAAAGTCTCCTGGACACAGCTGGTGGAAACACTTAATAGGAATGATGGTATTGTAATGATTCCTACTGGTAATCGTGGCCTCTACCTAAAACTACGGTTTTACTTTGCAGCATCTTCTAAACTGCAAGATCTTGTTGCTGCTCCTCGGAGAAGGCACCCCACTCCTGTGCTCTTGCCTGGAAAAATCCCCCGGACGGAGGAGCCTGGTGGGCTGCAGTCCATGGGGTCACTAAGAGTCGGGCATGACTGAGTGACTTCACGTTCACTTTTCACTTTGATGCATTGGAGAAGGCAATGGCAACCCACTCCAGTGTTCTTGCCTGGAGACTCCCAGGGACGAGGGAGCCTGGGGGGCTGCCCTGGGGTCAGCACAGATTCGGACACGACTGAAGTGACTTAGCAGCAGCAGCAGCAGCATCGCTGCTCCTAGGGGTCTCTAGGCTGTGGACAGCCTCCTGTGTCCGCTACTCACCTGACCCCTGGGCATCCTCTTTCCCTCCTCTTCAGGAAGTTTTTCTTGCGGCCAAGGGAGCACACACTTCGCAATTCACTCTTATTCAGTAATGCGGGTCCCTATGTGAAGTCTTTAAGTATCAATCTTTCTGAAAGTTCAGAAGTAAATGGAGAAGTAAATAGAGTGGATTCTAATCTAAATAAGAGAGCTGCAAACGTTATTTGGATGAACTTTCAAATAAATTCAAACTTGGAGAGAAACCTTTAGCAACCTATTCTTGGTAAGTCATCCCATGACACTCAGATCCATTTATCTGTAGGTTAATAAGTGCAGAGTTGATCAATGGGCAGAGTGTCAGAGAGTTCTCCACTTTTTGTTCTTAAGTCAATCATATTCATTGTATACTTTGTAAAAATAAACTTTATGTTTTAGAAACAATTTTAGATCTACAGGAACATTGTGAAGTTAATACAGAGGAGCCTCCATATACCTTATATTCCGCCCCCCCCGTTGCTAATATCTTATGGTTGCAGGGTACATTTGTTATAATAAAGAACTGACAGCGATGCATTTTTATTAACTAAAGTCCATATTTTACTCAGATCCCCTTAGGATTGTCTTACTGTACGTTTTATGTTCTAGGATCCCGTCCTGGATACTGTAATTCATTAATGGTCATGTCTCCTTACACTGCTCTTGGCTGTAACAGTTTCTTAGACTTTCCTTGGTTTTGGTGATATTTTCAGTGTTTAAGTATACCGTCAAGTACTTTGTAAAATGTCCCTCAGTTGGGATTTATCTGATGTTATGATTAGATGGGGTTATGTGTTTTGGATAAGATCAGAGAGGTGAGACATCATTTATACCATGGCATATCAAGATATGACTTAATTTGTTGGTAGTGATGTTGATCACCTGGCTAAGAATGCCTTTGACAAACTCTATAACTCACTCAAAGTTACTCTTGTTTGGAAGGAAGTCAGTATGCTCAGACCATTCTCTTACAAAGAAGCAGGGGTCCTTGGAGAAATAAGAGTCTAGCAATGGGGCAGAGAAAATATAAGATGAGCCTGGAGGATATTGTGTTATGAGAAAGCAGGGAAGTGTTGAGAAAACAAAAGGATGGAGTTATGCCAAGGCGATACAGGAGTCAACCAGAAAGACTTCTCCATGTCCAAAACTGAAGTAATTCCAGCAACAAAATAAATAGCATCGTGATGGATTGGAACCCAGGATATAAAATAAATATGTATTTATCATACTAATGTACATAAATAATTGAATAAATGAATATAAGAAAGTTTCTTATTACTGAGGGCTTCCCAGGGCGCTAGTGGTAAAGAACCTGCCTACCAATGCAGCAGAGAAAAGAGACATGGGTTCAATCCCTGGGTCAGGAAGACCCCCTAGAGGAAGTCATGGCGACCAACTCCAGTATCCTTGCCTGGAGAATCCCATGGACAGAGGAGCCTGGCGGGCTACCGTCCCTGGGGTTGCAGAGTCAGACACGGCTGAGTGACTGAGCACACACGCCTGTTACTGAAATACTCAAGTAATCTATGTAGATAACCCCCTTTTGAGGATGTGGACCTGTCCTCTTCACTTCCAGCTCCACTGAATGTAGGTTGAACTTAGTGATTTGCTTCCAAAGAACAGAATAGGGCAAGGTTAAAAAAATAATAATTTTTGAGTTGGAGAAACCTGGCAAACTACCCTAACCAAGGGATGAAGGCCAGCGTCATTAAAGTCATGCTGACATCAGATACACCTGCTGTGAAGAAATAAGAGCACTTCACCTGTGAAGTGGTTTTGCCGAGACCATGACCCCAGTGTAATCGCGACCAAGCTTTGTGCTGCCCTGGGGGATGTTCCAGAGGATGTCTGTAAGGTCATAAAAAACAGAGAGACTGAGAAACCGTCACAAATCAGAGGAATCTGGGAGGCATGACAACCAAATCTAATGTGATGTCCTACATTGAATCCTGAAACAGAAAATGGGCATTAAAGGAAAAGCTGGTGGAATCTGAATGAAGTCAGAGCTTGAGTTAATGTTGCAATGTCAGTTTCTTAGTTTGGACAAATGTCCCACAGTCATGGGAGGTGTTAATAATAATGAGGGTGCTGAGTGGTGTGTGAGAACTGTCTCCACTCTCTTTGCAACTTCCCAGTGATCTAATAGTATTTCAATACAAGTTTTTTTTTTAAAGAAATTAATGTTTCTAAGTTTAAAATAAATCATCTCTGAAGGAGGATGTGCATTCAGTATACGAGAAGCAAATATGAGCTAAGTGGAATGACTCCTTGTATTTCTGTTAACATACAGTGTAATTTACAGGTAGCAGAAATATTTCTGACCTTGAAATCTAAAGAATCCATAAAAAGATTCAAGATTCCATTATCTTTACATGAACCAGGTTATCAAGCAGGAATTCTTTTATCTAGAACAGATGGTACTTCATATTTCTTCCCTGAAAATTCTGAATTTTGCAAGCAGAGCCATTCTTCAATTTAATTGGAGGGAAAAGGGTTTAAAATGTATTAAGCTTATGAATTGTTGGTGGTTTCCCCCCATTTGCTCTGCGTGGAATATGAAAAGAGATGTTTTTACCATGGTAGGTGGCTTACTCTGAAGACATTAGGATAGGAAATAACCACAGTTTAAGAAGCTACAGAATACGTTGCCATTTTAGAGTCACTCAGAATACAGCCATTGTAAGATTCACTTAATGCCCAATATCCTACTTTATCCTGAGACACATAATACAACATGTTAATACCAACCAAATACTCTATAGATACATATTTTATGTCTGTGTTGATGCAGAGAAACCACAAGACAGTATAATGAGCAATATAAAAGTATGACTTCTATTATAAGGAAAATGACAATTTCTTTATATTTTTGTATTCTGATAAGTAATATGTAGTTCTGATAAACTAGAGGACAGTATATGTAACTTTGAGCTTACTAATATTATCAGTATTTAGTAGATCTGGGATGAAATTAGATGATCACATGATTTTCTTAAATATAAAATTATCTATTTAGAATAACAACAAAGTTATTTATATAATAATTGTAATGTTCTATTTTGAATAACAATATAAAGTTTTAATAATTATAATATTCTATTTATAAAATAAGAATTTATAGTTTGATTATAGTTTCATTTTTTTCTTATATCCATGTTATGGTATTTGGCATAAATTACATCTCATTAACAGAAGCCTAAAATTGAAAGTAGAACAGCTGGAGTGTTGAATCAAGAGCCCTCCATAGCAAAAATCAAAGTTTTATACTTAATTACTTAATCTCATCTACTAATTATTATGGGAACTAGTACTTGATTTAAAATATATGACTTATATTTTATTTTACCTTATATGCCACTCATAGCAAGGAACATACAGAGGAAAATGTAATATATATATTCACTTTTACTTTCTTAAAAATTTAACTCCTTTAGTTAAAATAAGAATGGAGAAGAAAACAGTTCAGGATAAGTTTGGAAATCAAGAAAACAGCATTACTCTGCCCTCTTGCATATAATTCACACTTCTACTAAAGGATAAGATTTGACATTCTTCCAACTACCACTAAAACTGTCAGAAAACCTTTAAAAATAGCATTTAAAAAAATCAATAGTGGCCCTTCACATCTTTTAAATTGGTCAATTTTGATTGCCTGGTTCCCTGAAACACTTTGAAATTCACTTGTGAATAGATGACCTAAGCCAGTCATTAGAAAAGCTATTAAAGAGAGGCACCAAATTTAGAGAGCAAGATATTGTATAAACATATCAAAATGTGTCCTGAGGTACTATTTATAAGGAATACTATGGTTTCTCAAGTGTATCCATCTCCTGGGTCCATACCAATCATTATAATTGATTTTTAGTATTTAGTTTAAAACATACTGTCTTCTTAATTTGCAAGCATGGGTTTCTTTTATAGGGTGGTATGAAACAAATTGAGAAAACCAGAAGTGATTTCCAGCCAAAGGTGGTATGTAAAGATTGTTCTGTCTCATGTCAAGAGCTCTGAGCTGCTTTGAGGTTGCTTTGTTTCTCCTCAAGACTTCGGACTCTGAAGGTCCTGACAGGCACCAGCACCCTTGCCCCTCCCTCCATGCTCCCTACTCCCCTCTCCCTCCCTGAAGACAGTAGACACAAGCCAAGCTACAAGAAGTGATCACATGATCACGATTGTATCCACCGTACTGTCATGATATCCAGATTTATGAATGAGAACCACTGTGTCTGCAATTCAAGGAAGAGGTGAGAAGGATGACAACTGGGTGGGGACTCCCAAGGCAGTTCAGTGTCCAAGTCTTCACTATCTGGTAGAGGGGGTATGGGATCAGTCCCTGGTCAGGGAGCTAAGTTCACACACGCATCATGGCCAAAACAAACACCCCACCCCCTGGGAAAAACAAAACAAAACGTGAAACAGAAACAATATTGTAACAAATTCAGTAAAGACTTTAAGCATTCCCTGATAGCTCAGTTGGTAAAGAATCCACCTGCAGTGGAGGAGACCCTGGTTCAATCCCTGGGACCAGAAGATCCGCTGGAGAAGGGAATGGCTACCCACTCCAGTATTCTGGCCTGGAGAATTCCACGGACTTATAGTCTGTGGAGTTGCAAAGAGTCAAACACGACTGAGTGACTTTCACTTCACTTCACATCAAAAAAAAAAAAAAACCTTAAAAAGATTAACTGGGTGAAGCCATGGTATAAGGAGTGATGGCCAGATGAAATAGATTTTAAGAAAAACAAATGTTTAATTTTAGAATAGTTTTGATTTATGTTTGCTTGATTTATTTTTTTAAGAGATGGATTACTTTTAAACTAACAATGTGCCTGCAATGCAGGAGACCTGAGTTCCATCCCTGGGTTAGGAAGATCGCTTGGAGAAGGAAATGGCAACCCACTCCAGCGTTCTTGCCTAGGAAATACAATGGACAAAGGGACCTGGTGGGCTATAGTGCATGGGGTCGCAAAAGTTGGACATGCCTTAGTGACTAAACGAGCAGCGCGTGCCTCTTATAAGACATGATACACTGAGTAGAGGGCAGCGGGGGCTACTCCTGAGGCTCTCCCTGGGGTCTTAAATCTGGCTTGCCTCCTGCTCAGGTCAGCCTTGAATTTGCAGTTAACAGAGGAGATGTACAGTTAACAGAGGAGATGTATGTTATGAACTGAACTGTGTCCCTGCAAAATTTATAAATTGAAATCTTAGCCTCCAGCACCTCAGAATGTCACTGTATTTGGAGACAGGGTTTTTGAAGAGGTTGTTGTTGTTCAGTGGCAAGAGGTTAAGAAGAGGTGGCAGGAATACACAGAAGAACTGTACAAGAAAGATCTTCATGACCCAGATAATCACAATGGTGTGATCACTCACCTAGAGCCAGACAACCTGGAATGTGAAGTCAAGTGGGCCTCAGAAAGCATCACTAGGAACAAAGCTGGTGGAGGTGATGAAATTCCAGTTGAGCTGTTTCAAATCCTGAAAGATGCTGCTGTGAAAGTGCTGCACTCAATATGCCAGCAAATTTGGAAAACTCAGCAGTGGCCACAGGACTGGAAAAGATAAGTTTTCATTCCAGTCCCAAAGAAAGGCAATGCCAAAGAATGCTCAAACTACAGCACAATTGCACTCATCTCACAAGCTAGTAAAGTAATTTTTCTAGCCAGTCTTCAATAGTACATGAACCGTGAACTTCCATATGTTCAAGCTGGTTTTAGAAAAGGCAGAGGAACCAGAAATCAAATTGCCAGCATCCGCTGGATCATCAAAAAAGGAAGAGAGTTCCAGAAAAAACATCTATTTCTGCTTTACTGACTATGCCGAAGCCTTTGACTGTGTGGATCACAATAAACTGTGGAAAATTCTGAAAGAGATGGGAATACCAGACCATCTGACCTGTCTTTTGAGAAACCTGTATGCAGGTCAGGAAGCAATAGTTAGAACTGGACATGGACCAACAGACTGGTTTCAAGTATGAAAAGGAGTACATCAAGGCTGCATATTGTCACCCTGCTTATTTAACTTATATGCAGAGTACATCATGAGAAACGCTGGGCTGGAGGAAGCACAATCTTGAATCAAGATTGCTGGGAGAGATATCAATTACCTTATATATGCAGATGACACCTCCCTTATGGCAGAAAGTGAAGAGGAACTAAAAAGCTTCTTGATGAAAGTGAAAGAGGAGAGTGAAAAACTTGACTTAAAGCTGAACCTTCAGAAAACTAAGATCATGATATCTGGTCCCATCACTTCATGGGAAATAGATGGGGAAACAGTGGAAACAGTATCAGACTTCATTTTTTTGGGCTCCAAAATCACTGTAGTTGGTGACTGCAGCCATGAAATTAAAAGACGCTTGCTCATTGGAAGGAAAGTTATGAACAACCTAGATAGCATATTGAAAAGCAGAGACATTACTTTGCCAACAGAGGTCCGTCTAGTCAAGGCTATAGTTTTTCCAGGGGTCATGTATGGATGTGAGAGTTGGACTGTGAAGAAAACTGAGCACCAAAGAATTGATGCTTTTGAACTGTGGTGTTGGAGAAGACTCTGGAGAGTCCCTTGAACTGTAAGGAGATCCAATCAGTCCATCCTAAAGGAGATCAGTCCTGGGTGTTCATTGGAAGGACTGATGTTGAAGCTGAAACTTCAGTTTTTTGGCCACCTGATGCGAAGAGTTGACTCATTGGAAAAGACCCTGATGCTGGGTAGGATTGGGGGCAGGAGGAGAATGGGACGAGAGAGGATGAGATGGCTGGATGATATCCCTGACTTGATGGACACGGGTTTGGGTAGACTCCAGGAGTTGGTGATGGACAGGGAGGCCTGGAGTGCTGCAATTCATGGGGTCACAAAGAGTCGGACACAACTGAGCGACTGAACTGAACTGTTGTTCAGTCACTCAGTCAGGTCTGACTCTTTGAGACCCCATGGACTGCAGCATATCAAGCCTCCCTGTCCTTTACTATCTCTCGGGGTTTCTCAAACTCATGCCCATTGAGTCGGTGATGCCATCCAACTTTCTCCTCCTGCCCTTCGTCTCTCCCAGCATCAGGGTCTTTTCCAATGAGTCTGCTCTTTGAGTTATGTGGCCAAAGTTTTGGAGCTTTGGCTTCAGCTCCTTCATTGGAAGGAGCATCAGTCCTTCCAAAGAATATTCAGGGTTGATTTCCTTTAGGATTGACTGTTTTGATCCCCTTTCTGTCCAAGGGATTCTCAAGAGTCTTCTCCAACACCACAGTTCAAAAGCATCAATTCTTCAGCGCCCAGCCTTCCTTATGGTCTGGCTCTTACATCCACACACAACTAGTGGAAAAACCATAGCTTTGACTATACAGACCTTCGTCAGCAAAGTGATATCTCTCCTTTTTAATAAAAAGAGGGGATTAAATTAAAATGGGGTCATGAGGATGGATCCTGGTCCAGTGTGAGAAGAAGAAGTTAGTGCATGCAAACACACACACACACACACACACACACACACACACACACACACACACA